>CAJNOP010001760.1:4235-15463 GCA_905250075.1 Rotaria sp. Silwood1 | reverse complement strand
ACACGGTAAAATAACACTCTCAAAAATAAATTATACAAATACAGCTTCAATGTAGCGAATATTTCTTTGTACATATACAGGTTACATGTGTTTGATATTTTTTTTTAAAGATTTCTAATAAAAGATTTGTATGTTATTTTGAACTGATATTCATAATTGTACAAATATTTTCTATTATATGACGAAGCAGCATATTTCTAATATTTTGAAAGAAATCAATGATCGAAAAGTTATAATTCAACTTTGTTCAAATTTAAAAATATGATTTATAATTTCCAATTAAATTTGAAGTATTTTGTTTAAGATTAACAACATTGCATTATATGAATTCTATATCAGTAATTATAGTACTTTGTCAATTTTATAATTTTAACAAGAGTTTTTTGTGATTATATGTGACAGATAGAAGATCTGTAGCTTAGAAAAGTGTCTTACTTTATTGACTTTTAGTGCTTCAGCTAATTGCTGTGCTCCATTATCTCCGATTTGATTTTGATATAAATACAGTTGGGTTAATGTCTATATGAAAAAATTAAAAAAGATTATCAGAACTGCGTTCTAACATTGGCCAAAATCTTCCGTCATGTGATAAAACTCTGATTGTAGTCGGTTTCGTATAAAAATATTTTTTGAGAAGTATAAGTGAGACTATAACTAACAAGAAACGCTCGTCAGTGGACTCGCTCAGCTCTTTGTCGTATAACTGCCCTTTATGGAAGCTTCTCAAATTTTTCACTAATTAACATAGTTAACAATAGTTAGCTGCTGATTGAAATCGATCTTTCAAAATTTTCTCAACTGAAGTTTTTCTATAAACTATGGTGACATTAATGCATTTTACTACTCCTTAGCATCGCCAGCCTGTTAATGCGAACTTCTCTACATCCTAATGTTCGTTTTCAAAAATTCTTTGGTGAATTTGGCTAGAAAAAACACGAATAATAGTAGTTCCTAGTAAAAAATCAAGAGACTTTAGATGCCAGTGCTAATCACAAATTTTCCCGTTGAAATGTCGTAAAAATGTTCATGATTAATCTTTCAAACCAGATGCCAGATTTGGGTTACCCACTCCCGATTACCTTCGATCAAGTTCTATCAAAAACGCAGAGAACTAATAATTCATCAATAACACTTTATTAATTAAAATCGATCGCTGATTCGTATGAGTTAGCCCCCTTCCCTTTAGCCAAGTTTTTTAAAAAAGCATTGCTAATAATAATCAATTGAATATCGATCAAGTATTAACCACTTAAAACACTCCTCAGATTTTGATTTGTAACCCCTCACCAACTATGGACGAGACTCATAGAAGTATATTAATAATTATCATTAATGAATGAATAATTCGCTGAAACAAACCTAACATTCGATTTCCCATCCCCGATTATCGTTTGATCAAGTTTCATTTAAAATATTAATTTTGATTATTAGATAAATGATAATTAATAAATACTTAATAATTAATTAAAAATAACCTCAAATTCGAACTTCCCACTCTTGATTACCTTTTGTTCAAGTTTAATCAAAAATATTAATTATTAATTAATTAATATTTAAGAATTAGTTGAAACAAACCCTAGTTTCGAACTCCCCACCCTCGATTACCCTTCGGTTAAGTGTGATGAAATGTAATGCATTTTATCGTCACTTGTTTTTGGACCAATTACTGAAGTGCGGACATTAAAGCAAGCAAACAATTTATGTTCACAAGACTCTTCTCTACGAGAAAGAGAATATTTCACTCTTTAACTGAGACCGATAAGCTAATCATCTATCCTAGAAATTTCTATAAATTGATTTAATAATGTACAAACAGAATTAATTCTCTTGAAAATCACTATGATCGATTACTGATAGAGTTCGTTTCTAAATCCTAATCACGTTTCTAGCTATTGTAACTGATTTTCAGTTAATTTTTCAACATTATCAATGTTTAAAATGAATAGAAAAATTTAATTAAAATTTAATAATTTAAATTTGACTTAAATGTTAAAAAGAATGAAAATGATTTCGTTATCGAAAATATATCTTATTAATTTGCTACGCGCAAAACATCTACTAGATATTCTTAATACGAAAAATGCAATATACAAGTTTGTTACAAGTATGCTGATAGAAAATTTCTGATTAAATATTCTCAATCAACGTTGAAGATATTTTTGTAATGAACTTCAAATTCTTCATGTCAAGAATCTTTTCGAAAGATAGAACCTAATTCAAATGTTAATTATGAATAGCTTAATGTAAACTTTTATAGTAAATTGAATATCTATAATAGATATATCAATCGAATAAACAATTTACTTTGTTGGTTTTTAGAGCATCAGCCAAATACTGTGCTCCCATGTCTCCGATTTGATTCTGATACAATTGTAGTAGGGTTAATGCCTACAACAAAAAGTGAACATGATGATTAGGATTGCAACTCAATATTATCTAATGTGTGCGATAATATGAACATGAAAATCTATCAATATATTCACGATATTAGATCGTTTGTTTGCTGTTAGAAAGTGAGAAAATTCAGCCGTATTACGGAGAACAATTGATTCTGAACAAGTGTCAGATTATGTTGTCTATTGCGCTAATTAATCACTAGTTTTCTGATTATTGATGATTTCGAAATTAATATTTCATTAATAAAATATATTATGAATTTTGTTCAGATTCGCTAACTTTTTAGTTTAGAAATTTCCAAAAATTGTTACGATTGGATAAAAAGATTTGAATTATTTCTACTAGAAGCGAAATGATTTTGTAGGTTATGAAGAATATTGTTCTTTTCTCAAAAAATCTTCGTTGTTCTAGTTCTTGAATGATTAAACTACGCGTTTCATGTTCGGAGAAAATTCATGCAGTTTTAGTATAAATCTTCTCTGGCATAACAGAAGTTGATAAAGTTCGTAAACAAACTTTTACTATCTCAACATAATCCATTACCTACATTCAAACAGAATCTAGAATCAACATTTTTCTAAAGTCTTATTCAAGATGTGAACTACAAGAAACACTCATTTGAAAATAAGAATAGTTGGTCAAAAACTCGAAATATTGCATTTGATGAATTATTTTTAAACAATTAATACACTTGAGTAAATTCTTCGGTTTTGACAAGTTGTCTTTTCTGAATCCTTCTACTTTTTGTTCAAACTCGATTATTGTCTATCAATAATTTTATGTGAATGTGTATGATAGAGCAAGGATATATTCTTAGAAAATAATCTAGAAAAGTAGCTTACTTTATTTTCTTTTAGTCCATCTGCTAGGTATTGTGCTCCTGTATCTCCGATTTTATTAGTATATATATCCAGACGCGTCAACGTCTACAAATTAGAATTAAAGAAGATTATAGTAATCGAAAATATTAGGTATATTGGAAAGAAGAGGACACAGCAGTAAAATAATTCAAAAAAAAAGAGATCTCTAATAGAAATATAGAGGTCGTCGGTGTGGATAATTCTTGTAGAGCTATTCACACCCACTCCAATCAAAAGGGAGCAAAAAATGTTCTTTCTCTGTTTCTTTCCTCTTCCACCGGTAGGTTCCATCTCCTAACTATGATAGAGGGATAAAAGTGGCCGTCTTACAGAGATGTCCATCGCGCCGCGGTAGCGGCTTTTCATTTTTTTAGCTACCGCGACGCGATTTTTTTGCAGAAATTTACTCTATAACTCTAAAAAATTTCCAGCTTTACAGCTGAAATTATTCTATATTATTTTTGTTTTCTAATTATGTCGCTTGAGCCTTCGAATTATCTCCAAAGTGACACAAATTGTCTTTTTTCATTTTAACTGAAGCTATTACATGATAAATTATAAAGCTAACATTTCCTTCAGATTCTTTCGTTGTTCCATGAAGAACTTTAAATAGTCAATGGAATCTCAGAAGCTATACTTGTTCTATATATACTTAGAAGTTAGTTGTTACTATAACATCTAAACTATTAGTCATCATTGATTTCGAGTGAAACCAGACTGTATGACTATTCTAGACCGACAAATGGCATTTTTTTCTTCATGTAATGGTAGTAGCGGTGTTGTAATCTGTTCTTCAAATATTGTTGTAATAATGACAATGTTTTTAGTATGTTGAGATGCAGGAGCACCGCGGCAACATGTATTTTATACAATACAGCGGCAGCGGCAGGTTTTCAGCCGCGATAGACATCTCTGCCGTCTTATGTCAGGAGATGTCTCTACTGATATAACAATCAATGAAAATATTTCTCTTGAAAAGGTATTTTAATACTTGAATTCTTGACTAATTCCTATTTTTCAGTTTTCAAATAGATAAATTTATTTTTAATTTCAATCAAAAATTTATAATTCTACTTAAATTTCATGATATATGAATAACCAATAGATCTCATTATAATTGACATACTACGTTTTAAAATTCTTTCTATTCTCGAAATATTTATATGTCGAAAACTTGAAAAAATTATCATTTTAACTTTTTAATTTTTCAACTAAAAATATCTAGTTTTATTATTTTGACACTGAAAAATTTACTTTTTCTCTTCAGTTAAAATTTATCAATAGTTTAAATTTTCTTATTGCACGAGACTAGTTATTACAATTCAGAAACAAAAAAACAATACTCTTTTTCAAAATATTGTCTGTTGCTTAGATTTGACAATAATCTTAAATGAAAATTTCTTCTCAATTATCATACAATTTTGAAATATAAATCTAAATCGATCTAAAATGAATTTGAAAATAGTTGTGTCAATATTTCAACTCTTCATCTTTCAGATATTAACTATCATAACTGTAACTAAATAAGATTCTGTCAAATTGGTATCAAAAAAATTCGAAGACTGGTCTTAAACTCGACTGTTGATTATGAACAATTTTATATCAGAGTTTTTGACTCATTGAACTTCTTTCCGAAGCAAACTAGATGAAAAAATAGCTTACTTGATTAGTTTTTAATGCATCACTCAAACTTCGTGCTGCTTGGTCTCCAATTTGATTATTATACAAGTACAGTTCTTTTAGTATCTATAGTAAAAGATGATAATAATTATTCGAATTGAAAGTCAATTCTATCTTATGTCAATGGCTATGTGATAAAGTTGAATGTATTACTATTTGTTACATTAGGTCAGTTTTTTGATGTTCGAAAGTGAAAAGAAAATTAAGATATTTTTCAAAAGAGACTTGAGTTAGTTTGATCGTGATATTATATTCTCTTTTGCATTAATTTTAACCGTGAGATCTGTGAATGTTGATAGTCTCAAAAGAAATATTTCGTTAATAAAATAAATCGTGAACCTAAAAATGCTAGTTATATCTCATTGAGCAATTCTGTCAGATGCAAACTTTTCTAGAGACATATGAACTCTCTGAATAATAAAGATATTACATAAGATTTATTTAAAGTTTTCTTATTAATATAATAATTCATGGTCACTAATTGCGAAATATCAATACTTCGATTTTTAACAATCGATATAAACTTGAATGAAACAAAATTTTTCAGAACAGAAAAATGTTTCAAAAACTTCATATTGTTTCAATCAAAAATTCTACTAAATCTTTGATGGACAAAAGATATTAAAATTTCGAGAATTACAAGTATTTATTCGACATATTATAAAAGTAAATAAAACAAAAGTCGGGAGTTTTTTCTATTTCGAAATTCAAATTTCAAATATTCCTATTAGAATATGATTGAAATTTGTTTGACTGCTGAATTTTCTTCTTGTAAGAAAATGCCAAGAGAAGCATAAAATATTGTCAATTATAAATTTTCGACTCGAAATTTATATTTTTTTGAAATACGAGTTGAAATTCATAACAATGGGAAGTTTTATTTCGACAAAACTAAGTGATATGATCGATAACGAAAAACTGTTGAGTCTATTCAAATTTAATATTCGATCTTATTATAACTTGTGAAAATTTTAGGACAATATAAAATCTTAACAACTAAGCGCAAAGAATTTTGCTATGATAGTTCCTGAATCAATTGTTGATTAATAGCAAGTTTAACTCAGTTTTTGTGAAAGAGAACAAAAAATAATTGTAATAGACTGATTAACTGAAATTCTACTCTACTTTATTAACTTTTAGTGCGTCAACTAAATGTTGTGCCCCATCGTCTCTAATTTGATTTGTATTCAAATACAAAACGGTCAATGACTACAGTGAAGGACAAAAGTTTAAGTGAAATTAGTTTTTCACTATTTTTTTCATATTTCTTTTTCATATAATGAGATATAGATCTGATTCAAATGGTGATATAGACGGAATGAGAGGCTAGCTACATGATATATTATAAAACGAAACTCTGTCTATCTATATGAATTTTTTATAATAAAAAAATTTTATTCTATGGAAAAACAGGATTGATTACCTTTGAGTATTTTAAATTTTCTAACGAAGAGATTTATGCTGAAATATCAATCGATAGAGTATTTCACGCTCTATCAGTTAATACAAAAAGATTTTTTCCTGAAGACGATTTTCATCTTTCAAACTTGGTTTTAGTGAGAATAGTCAGCATTTTTTTCCTATTAAAATAAGAAAGAACAGCTACTTGTGTTTTGCAAAATTTTATTTCAATAAAGTGGGCGTGAAAAATTAGTAATATTCGAACTTCAACTATAACATTTTGTTCAGTTTTGAATGCTCTTTCCAATGGTGTATAAAACATTGTGATAAGAGGAAGTTTGTAGCAAGTAATTTCACTTTTTCCATTTTGCTGATTATTCTCACTAAAAGCAAATTTGAGAGGTGAAAATCGTCTTCAGGAAAAAATCTTTTTGTATTAACTGATAGAGCGTGAAATACTCTATCGATTGATATTTCAGCATAAATCTCTTCGTTAGAAAATTTAAAATACTCAAAGGTAATCAATCCTGTTTTTCCATAGAATAAAATTCTTTTATTATAAAAAATTCATATAGATAGACAGAGTTTCGTTTTATAATATATCATGTAGCTAGCCTCTCATTCCGTCTATATCACCATTTGAATCAGATCTATATCTCATTATATGAAAAAGAAATATGAAAAAAATAGTGAAAAACTAATTTCACTTAAACTTTTGTCCTTCACTATATATAAAAAAAAATAACGGAAATTTCACTCTAATGCTATCTAATATTTTTAACTATCCAATATGGTTTTTATTGGTTGCTATAGAAAAGATTGTTCGTTTGATGATCGTATCTGTGCGATAATTTTAGATATATGACAAAAAAAGAATTGTAGTTCATACAATATGTTTGTTTTTAAATACTCCTTGACTATGAGTTTTCTGTTCGTATAGTTTAAAAATTGATATGAATTATATGCAAATATTTTGTATGTTTTATTCTTTAAAGAAATTCGACGCAAAGTGAATAGTAAAGGAGAAAGATTTTGAAACATAAAACAATGTTGTTATGATAGATGCTATCGATATCTTCAAAATCAGAATGAAATTATAGTTGTTTATATTAATAAACTATAGTAATTCTCTCTTTTTTTTTTCATACAAATCTTTGTAAAAGAAAACGTACTTATAAGTGACATAACTAAGTCATATACTAAGAGTATTTAATTAATTATTTTTCTCTTTCTATAAATTCGTAGTTTGTTTTTAATAGAAAATTTTCTTGTAGTTCATTGAAATTACAATGAATCGATATGTTATTAACTTTTTAAAACAGAGAAAAGAAGAAATTCTATGATATAAACTGATTAAATAAGTATCCATAAGAAAATATCATTACTATCTAAGAATTCAATGAAATATTTCATTTTTACTTCATACAAAGAAAAGATCGCGTTTTCTTTTCTGAACATTTTTACTCATATCTTGATTTTTCTAATATATTATTTATTTTTCAATAAAAAATTTCAATTTAATTTTTTATTAAAAACTCATAATAAAATTTGATAATCGAAATTTTTATCTGTGAACATTATTCATTTTTAGTAAGAAAAACATTGAAAAATTTATCATCTTTCGATTTCTAATGAATAAATTATTTCTTTTATTTTGTATATACACATAATATTTCAATATCTCGACTCATTTCATTAGTCATTTTTGAATGAAAATCTAATGTCAAAATTTATGAGATTATTCGATAATCGAATTGAAATTATGCAAATAGGATTTCAAATCACATTCAGTTTATGATTAAAATAATTGATCAGAAATTCGAAATCTATATTCAATGGAGTTTGTTCAAATAAATTGTCTTCACGAATAGTTTTTGCAGACTATTGATTATTAACAATTTTATGGAAGTATGTATGTGATAGAGTAAGAATTTATACTAAGAAAATCAGCTAGAAAGGTAATTTACTTTATTTTCTTTTAATCCATTTCCAAGATATTGTGCTCCTGTATCTCCAATTTTATTAGTATGAAGACTCAAGTTTGTGAGTGTCTATACAAAAAGGTCAAATGAGTACATAGTGAGTAACAATTTTAGGCATTTAAGAAAGAAGAGAGGATGAACTAACTTAGCCAGTATATAATATGTTCTTTAATATTACTGAACATTTGTTCACAAACATACACAATATGTGGCGACATACAAAATGGTATTTTGCTAAGGATGATCTTTTTTCTTTCTTTTTAAATAACTTTGCTAATGTATAACAGCAAAGTATTTTAGAAAAAGAACAAATATGAAAGAAAAGAGATCACTTTCATCAATATATGTATCAGTATGTGTCCAACAAGTAAATTATAATCGAAGTTCATTCAATGAAATAAAAACACTGAAGATAAAATCTGATTATTGAAAATATTTCTCTTTTAGTAGCGTAACCAGAGGGGGGCAAGGGGGAGCTGAGCCCCCCCTACGAAAGGTTTTTCCCCCCCTAGAAAAATTTCTATCCCCTTTTATTAAAGAAAATTGCGTTTGATTTCTGTAATAATAGAAATCAACATACAGCTTATTCATAACAGCAGGCATCATCAACAATAAGAAGTCCAGAACTCGAAGGAAAATCCCTTAGAAAATGAATTTCTAATGCACATTTTTCTTGCATTTTTAAGAAGTTTTCGCTTCGCGACTTAGGTCTGTCCCATTAGTTTTCATTTTGATCAGTCTTCTCTCCATTTCGAATTAGCATTTGAAATATGATTCGTTTATCTGTGTGACTTAGGCAATGGGAAGCTTTGTATACGCCTCGCGTTTATCTTCCACTTTTAACACAGCGATTGAAAGCGTAGAGGTCTTTAGTGGCTGAACATATATGAGTGCTATAATTTCGTTCTTGTCACTCCAGAAGCGTGAGTTTTTATTTCATTGAACTATACAATATTTTAGTCAAACCGTTTTTATTCCGTTCCAAAAAGGTGCCGCCTTTGGCGGCATGCTCTCCTTGAATAAATAATAAACCAATGCTTTTTATACCGCTATTATCTCATTAGAAATTTTAGAGTCTAAGAAGAAACAAAATTTCTCACTGCGTGGTATTGTCCAAACAATAGTATAGAAAAGAACGGTGAGGAACAGTTTATATGGTATAAAACATTTTACTCTTCTTATATTTTGACGCCAGATATGTCTCTTGGAGGTAGGGATGCACTAAACAGTAAGTAACGGGTAGGAGCAAAAGAAATTCTCGATATTTTCGATAAATTGTTTCGAAAAAGGGTGTTTGTAACAGGTAAATATGCGTTTTGTAGCACGTTCAATAGGATTTCGTATGTGCTATTCAATTTTTATACACGTCATACGAACTAAAAAAACTAGACAAAGAATTATGTTGTTTCGTTGTCTACAGTTGGGGAGGGGGGCTGAGCCCCCCCTACGGATTTTTCCTGGTTACGCCCCTATTCTCTTTATCAAATACTAGCGGAGATACCCGATGGTAGTCATGATAATTTTATAATATATACTTGACATATTAGAAAAAGACGTCACTATGATGTCCTATCAATTATTGGAATTCGATATCGCAAAATATGTTCAGATCACTTTCCCTTTTCAACTGATGTTTTCCCCATTTTTAATTAAAAAAAAAATTCTATCCTTTTCAGTGTTCTTTTTGTTTGATCGACTTCTTTTATTACAAAAGACCGTTTACAGAAATACAACTTCGATTGCAACGCTTTTTGATACAGAACCTTCTCGATTTTCGCAACAGGGGCCAAAATAAACAAACTCTTCCCAGTTCCAACTCCTCAGCATGCTACGTTAAGTTGGCCATGAAAAAGGCAAGGGCTCTCTAGATTAATGCCAACCACCTTAAGTAATTACTCTTGAGCCTTGTCGATAGACATCGCGAAGGAAAGACATGCAGCAAATTGAAGACGCTTGAATTCAAACGGTATATCTGTAAGAACCATGAATATTCATGGTACGAATACATGCTCACTCTTTGGGCAGTCTGTCAACATTATTTTTCTTATCGTACATTAGAGATAGAGATTAGAGAATTTCCAATTTTCACAACCTGGGTGACATTACATTCGATTACCTTCCTTTCCTTGCCTGTCGCGCCAATCTACTCTCAATTTTTCTCTCCACTAAAGAGTATATCATGGAAATTTTGATGGCGCTAGTTATTACGGAAATCAAATGTACAAACAGCAGACAGACAAACATTGTTATTTATAAAAACAGAAGAAGACACTCGCTTCCATACCCTATACCCACATTCAGTGCTTAGATCCTTGAATCGAACTCATTGCCTCTAAAGTCCCTACCTGACTTTTCTCCTAACGACCAAAGATTGATTAGCTAGGTTTCTTAGTAGCCCAATTCCTATTGGTTTCCAAACAACTCATTAGATTTCAAGGCAAATAGACCTCACATTCGAACTCACCATTTCGAAAAACCCCCTGATCCATCAATTCCTTCAAAGTATAAGTGTTCTGGTCTATTTTCTTAAGTACTGAAGTCCTATTAGTTTCCAAACAACCACTCAGGTTTCGAGGCAAATGGACCTCAGAGTTGAGCTCACAATCTCTACATCCCCGTGCCCCATCATTTTCTTGGAGGTATAAGAGTTTTGGCCCGTTTTCTCAAGAGCTAAATTCCTATTGGTTTTCGGCCAACCAATCAGATTTAGATCCAAAGGGACCCCAGATTCGAACTCACCGTCCTCGAAAACCCTGCGCCTCATGATTTCCTTCCAAGTATGAAAATTTGGGTCTGTTTTCCTAAGAGCTGAATTCCTATTGGTTTCCAAACAACCAATCAGATTTCGAGGCGAATGGGCTTCAGATTCGAACTCATCGCCTCAAAAAACCCTGTGCCCCATCATTTC
>CAJNOP010001759.1:175-24470 GCA_905250075.1 Rotaria sp. Silwood1 | reverse complement strand
TACTTGGAATTTTATTATTTATACAGGAAAACAGAACCCAACGACTAGTCTTGGACATTCTCAAACAGTCACTATGGAATTATTAGAAGATCTTTTTGGATGTTAGCGAACTGTAGTAGCTGACAATTTTTTTACAAATAATGCTCTCGCCAAACGATTGTTGGGAAATGATACCTACCTCATTGGAACATTGCGAAGTAATCGTGTTGGATCCGGAAAAGCAGTTGTCCAGAAACAGCTCAAGAAGGGTGAGATTTATGGGCTACAGAATGGCGAAGGTGTTAAGTTGGTCAAATGGAAAGATAAAAGAGAAGTTTTCATGATATCTACCAAGCCGTCTCATACAACTGCTCTCGTGGACATCAGAAAAGCTACGTCATCTAACGAGCGCATTATAAAACCAAAAGTTGTACTCGATTACAATAAAGGAAAACAAGGTACATATTTGTCGGATCAACTATCAGCATACTACACATGTCTAAGACGGTCCATAAAATGGTATCAAAAGGTGGCATTTGAATTGATATTTGGAACATCAATAGTGAATAGCTATTTGATATACAAAGAAAACTATGCAACAGGCGACATAACCATCCTACAGTTTCGTGAGAGTGTCGTGCGATCTTTACTCCTTGGTGTGTCTTCCGAGAATCTGAAACCTGGTCCGAGACAACAATCGACGAGCCATTTGAAGCGCAAACTAGCTGATCACAAGCTGGAAGAAAAGAAAGGATCTGACTGCGATGCCCGAAGACGATGTGTTGGTTGTTACGAGAAAAACAGAGAACATCAATCAAGAGAAGCGTGTCATGCAACAACAAAGAGAATCAAAACTTTCTGTTCTGATTGTAACAAATTTTTTTGCCTTGATTGTTTTAACGAGAAGCATCATGCTATGTAATAAATGATTTTGAAAATAGCGAAGGTACAAAGCAGATCACACACTACGTGTAACCTTCCGCCTAAGAATAAAAGAGAAGAAAGTGTTTTTCTATTAAGTTTCTTGCTAAAATATAGTGGGGTCCACCGGTGGACCCCATCGCCTCGAATGGGTTAAACACTAATACATGATCCATTATCACTTTTTATCGTACCATCTATATTGAGTATATATCTAATAGGAAAAAAATATAGTTGATTAACAAGTTTGGCAGCTGATGTTCGTTTTTCATTATTAATCATTGAGGTTGAATCGAATTCATCATTCATTTCAATAAATCAACGTTGATATGTTGAATAAGCTATTGTTTTAGAGAAAAAAAACAAATGAAAAAAAAATTCTTGTTTTTTTTCTCAATATTTACCTGTTTTTAAGGCTTCACTGACACGAATTTCTTCTGTAGATCCAATTGGGGTTGAAATTAATAATTGATCAAAATCAAATAAATTTGAATATTTAAGTATAATTTCATGTGTTTCCAATAAACTTGATACAACATTATGATCATTATGTTGTAAACAAATATAACATACCATATCAACACATTAAAAAAAAGATTTACATTGAAATTAAAATCATTCATTATTTGTTGAATACTGATTGAAAGATGTTATTCATTTGTATCAATATTTTTTACTTCTATTCATTGATTGTTGATTATTGCTTGATTATGATTGAAATTCTTAGATATTTAAACCAAATAATTGAGGATCGGGATGTGTAGGAATAAGCAATACAAACACTCACACCCACTTCTCAAAATGCCTGAGTCTTCTTAAAGCATATTCGCCATACTTTCTTCGGATGCATCTAACGAAGTTTGAGTGATAAATAGAGTTTTTCATACATCGAACGATAAAATAAAAAATATAAAATTTTTCATTTATTTATTTTGAAGCTTTCAACACTACTTCTATAATTATCAATTTCAAAAAAAATTTTACGATAGAAAATATTTATATAGAGATTAGAATAAAGTTCAAAGTCTAATGAATCATCATAACTCAAATTTACGCTTATACAAGCATCAATGTATTTTTTATCATTGCAACAACACGAAACGCAAAGGTAAGGTAAAAAAGGAAGAAGTAGAATATATGAAAAACGAAACGTATTTTATGACGAACACATGGTCGAAAAAGTCGTTTACATGATGAAAAAGTCATGCTTCATTGATTCATGTAAATATACGTTTGTGGGAAAAAACCAAGTCATTTTGTCAATGATAAATACAGAACAAAATCGATTGCAAGCACACAAAACAAAATTTGCTATACTCCAACATTACATAGCACGTAAGTGTATTTAGTTTCTAACATTATTAGACTAGTAAGAAAATTAAAGTGAAAAGTAAAGAGTAGCTACACACAAAAAAATGACGGTACATTAACATGTGTTATTTTTATGTTTATAAAGTAGTTTTACGAGAACTTCGCTTGATAATACTCAGAACATGCAATCGATTATCTTGGTTGCAGAATCTTGTATGTGTAAAACAATCTTATTGTAAAACATATTAAACAGAGTAACTGTTTGTGTGCATACATTTCAACACGAGTACCAGCAATGAAAGGCACAATTTTTACTTTTAGAAATGCTCTTTTGCTGTTCTACGAACTAATCTGGACAGGTTCGATAGACAAACAAGCTAGACATGCTAAAGTTCAAGGACATTCTGGACTAGTTCAGACGTAGCTGCAGGATTTTTCATGTCAGGATAACTAGTTAGGACAGGTATTTTCGACATTTCGGACTAGTCATGTCGTCCATCCTCAGCGACTATTTGTTTGCTTAGTCATTCTTCTTTATTTATGGTTCGATGTATTTTGTCAGTAACACTCTTGAAACAAAAATGAAACAGATAGTAGAGGTTCTTGAAGTCTGTAGTAACAAGTCAGAAAAGGAATGATGTTGACCAACAAAAAATTTAACAATTATAAATATAGGGGACTACGTTTACTGATTATATTCATTCGTTCAACTACAATGAGCAAACAAAAATCGACAACAACTGTTATCAGTGGTGCAGCAGCGATGCCTAGCACCACCACTATTACCAACGCGAACAATCGTGCTGCTGCTGTGTTGTCTCGGCCTATGCGTCGGGTTCTTCAAAATTTCCGGCTTCTATGGCTTGATGCCAATTTCGACGAATATAAAGACAATTATAAAATATCAACACAACATTTACGAAATATTTTAGAAACAGTGATAACATTTACAGACATTGACGAATGTATTGATTTTCTAAGTGACATTGAAAATGAAAATGTATTTATGATCATCTCTGGTGCCCTGGGACAACATATAATACCAGTAATTCAAGAATGCCCACAGTTAGTCTCAATTTATATTTTATGTGGCAATCAATCGATTCATGAGGAATGGGCCAAAACAATACCTAAGGTAAAAGGTATATACACAAAAATCGAACCGATTTGTAAATCATTACAAATCGATCAAGAAAATTGTGATCGAGCTATGATCTCGATAAGTTTTAATAGAATTGATCCATTATTTATGTATACACAATTGTTAAAAGAAGCACTTTTGCAAATAGAAGATGATGATGCAAAATCCATTAAGGAACTCGTTGAATACTGTCGTCTTCAAAGCGATGCTTCCGAAAAAACACTTGAAAAGATTGAAGAAGAATATCGTAATCATTCACCCATTTGGTGGTACACAGGTCCATATTTTATCTACTCAATGCTTAATTGTGGTCTTCGACAAATGGATGTCGATATTATCCTGAAGATGGGCTTTTTCATCCGACATCTACATCAGCATATTAAAGAATTACATAGTGAACAACAAGGGAACATGCCAACAACATTTCAAGTCTTTCGTGGACAGGGTTTGTCCATGGAAGACTTTGAAAAAATGAAAAAAACCGAAGGAGGACTCATGTCCTTTAATAATTTCTTGTCGACAAGTCGCAATCGTGAGATATCTTTCAACAACTTTGCACAACCAGCAGCATTTCATCCAAATTCAGTTGGTGTTCTCTTCATTATGAACATTGATACGAATATTTGTACAAATTCATCAACACCTTTTGCCGAAGTAAGTAAAGTTGGCTACTACAAAGATATAGAGGAAGAAATACTATTTTCAACACATGCGATTTTTCGTATCAATCGCATTGAACGAATTCCCGATAATCACTGTGATCGGCTATACGAAGTTAATCTGACTATTGTGGGTAATGACAATCATGAATTGAACACACTTACTGCACATATACGTAACGACCTTGGTGAGCGCACAGGTTGGTCTCGACTTGGTGGCATACTTATTAAAGTGGGCGAACCTGCAAAAGCAGAAAAACTCTATCAAATTCTCCTCGCAAAGGCGTCTTCTGATGAAGATCGAGCGAAATACAATTATCAACTTGGCTGGGTGTACAATAACATGGGCGAGTACTCGAAAGCACTTCTATATTACGAAAAATCACTGAATATCAACGAGAAAATTCTCCGTCCGAATCATCCCCACTTGGCTGCTTCCTACAACAACATTGGTATGGTGTATGATAACATGGGCGAGTACTCGAAAGCACTTTCATCGTATGAACGATCACTTGAAATCGAGAAAATAGCTCTCCCTCCGAATCATCCCGACTTGGCTGCTTCCTACAACAACATCGGCTTGGTGTATCATAACATGAGCGAGTACTCGAAAGCACTTTCATCGTACGAGCGATCACTTGAAATCAAGAAAATAGCTCTCCCTCCGAATCATCCCGACTTGGCTACTTCCTACAACAACATCGGGTTGCTGTATAATAACATGGGCGAGTACTCGAAAGCACTTTCATCGTATGAACGATCACTTGAAATCAAGAAAATAGCTCTCCCTCCGAATCATCCCGACTTGGCTACTTCCTACAACAACATCGGGTTACTGTATAATAACATGGGCGAGTACTCGAAAGCACTTTCATCGTACGAGCGATCACTTGAAATCAAGAAAATAGCTCTCCCTTCGAATCATCCCGACTTGGCTTCTTCCTACAACAACATCGGTGCGGTGTATGATGAAATTGGCGAGCACTCGAAAGCACTTTCATCGTACGAACGATCACTTGAAATCCGTAAAATAGCTCTCCCTCAGAATCATCCCTCCTTGGCTACTTCCTACAACAACATCGGGTTGGTGTATTATAACATGGGCGAGTACTCAGAAGCACTTTCATCGTATGAACGATCACTTGAAATCGAGAAAATAGCTCTCGCTCCGAATCATCCCAACTTGGCTGCTTCCTACAACAACATCGGGTTGGTGTATCATAGCATGGGCGAGTACTCGAAAGCACTTTCATCGTATGAACGATCACTTGAAATCAAGAAAATAGCTCTCGCTCCGAATCATCCCGACTTGGCTTCTTCCTACAACAACATAGGCTTGCTTTATGAAAACATGCGCGAGTACTCGAAAGCACTCTCACTTCTGCAAAAAGGACTTGAGATACGACAAGCATCACTTCCACCCAATCATCCACATATCGCACAATCGGAAACAAGCATAGACAATGTAAAAAAGAAAATGTAATTGTTTTTTTTTTTAACTAGAAAATAAATTGACCATCTTGAAATCTAAGCTCGTCGAAGCAAGCAACTGCAAAATTTCGCGCAGGCGCGACCAGAGATACCCACCGTATTCCGCTTGCTCGTACAGTGGACAAAGCCGCCAATGGTTAGGCAAACATACATCGATGTATGTATAAATAGTACGACCATGATCATCATCTTCGAAAAGACGATGACAAAATGGACGCTTCTATTCATACATACATAGATGTATGCTATGAAGGCCTACCATCTGAACGCCTGCACGGGTCACCAACAAAACGACGGATATCCCTGAGAAGGTTCATTTTCTTTTAGAGCCATCCTCAAAAGCTCCATTAGTTAGAAAATTATTGTTATTCTTCTGTTATGAAGAACGAGAAGAAGTAGAAACGGAAGAAAGATAAGTTATTAAAACGGAAAGACGCGATAAAAGACGACGTCGACTTAACGAAATGATAATATGCAGCGCATGATAACAGCCGGTGTTCGCCAAGTAATGGCACATTCAGTGCACGTTATCTCTGTCGTCTTTAAACATTTCATGTTCAATTCGTTTGTGTTTTCCTCTCGAATGTGTAAGGATAACGTGCATGTCGTGCACTCGCCATTCTAGCAAACAAACGATGATTGAATGAAACGGCGGATAAAAACAATACATTCACCGTCAATTTGAGTAATAACTCATGCACTACATATATTAAAATATAAGATAAGAATAGAAAAAAAGGAAAGTTTTAAATATATATAGTTTTACACTTTATTATGAAATGTGATGGTTGCGTTAACATTGATGCCCAAAAACAACAAGAGTCTTTCGAAAGATACTTAGCAGCCTTGCTGTTTTCAATCTGCATTAATATTAATATCTCATAAGAAAATAAAAAAGAATAAATATTTTTCTTTATATATTCATGAAACAATTCTTAATAAAGACAAATTATATAGATTAATGAGGCTAATTAATCCTATATCTTTTCAAATAAATAAAATAATTGTAAATTCTTATTTGAACTTAAGAAAAAGCTTTTATTAGATAAGGAAAATCTAGTTAACAAATATCATAGATATTTTATGTGAATAATTGAATTTCTATTTGAAAAAAAAAATTTGCTCTTTAACGTCAACAAACTTATGATCAAAATATTTTTTTTATTGCAAATGATTAGCAATTTGATATTGTTGCTACTTCTATTTAGGATTATGAAATCATTTTTTACATTTTATTTCGATAAACATTAGGATATTTTTGTTTGAAGGTAAGAATTGAATATTACAAATATTATTTTGATCGATTTTAATTTTTAATAGTTATTTACTATATTCACAATAAGATGTTAATTTTAGTTCTAAAATAAAATTTGAATTAAAAGACTAAATGATCATTTGATTAAGATATATTTGACATTGATAATTTAAGTAATTCAAGAAAAAAACTTACCTTTTCTCTCTAAATGTTATCTTTGAATGATATTAAGATCAATGTTGATCGACGTGATACTTCAATTTTAATGTATTTTACTCGATAAGTTTTTCATTTAGGTTTAACAACTTGGCCAACATTTTGCTTGTGTTTGATTGATTTTTATAAAATAAAACATTAAACACCATTGTTTGTTTATAGAATTTGAAGGTTAAAAATTAAGCATAATTTTATTCTCTATCACACTCACACCCTGTAAAATTCATCCTTGACTTCTGATGACCTTAATCAACGATATCATTTAAGTTTTTGAGTTAAACCTAATATCTAATTTCTGGCTAAGAAAAAGAAGACATTTCTGTATTTTCAATAACTCATCTGATACTTTGTACTGTAAGATGATTTCTAAAACAAATCGTTTTCGTAAAACATTTCAAAAAAAACCTAACGATGTTCCACTTTGATGTAGGTTTGATTTTTAACATCTGCTTCAATTTCACAGTTCTAGGTACGGTTCAGATGATTAGTTTCTCACTATTTTCTCTTCATCAAAATTTACTTGATATTAAATAACATTTTCATCTATGTTTTTGAACTTTTTACAAGGAGTATAGATTTTAAAATAATTTTCTCTTTAATAGTATCAGATGAAAAGACTTCCAATAGAGTTCTCTTAGTTTAAGGGCCCCCCTTAGAAAATCGATTTTTTCGAAACAATATCGAAATTGAGTTTTTACCATAGGAAGATAGAGCGAAGCTTCCTCTTTCAGAATATATATAGATTTTTGGAAAATGATCGGTTTTTCAAGGACTTGTCAGATCAGACTTTAACTTCTCTACCATATTTTCCAAGAAATTTTCATAGTTTTTTAGAGTTTTTCAGTTTTGGAAAAACCCCGTTGCTACTTCAAATATCATTGAATAAAACATTTTAATATTAACCCGCGTGTAAAATGGCGTTAGTTTTACTGCATCTTTTACGCGCCTTAAAATAGTTTTAGAAAATTTATTGAAAATATGTCATTTTAATATGAATTTTTTGAATTTAACCGAAGAAAACCACTTCTAAAACTTCTTTAAGGCTTTTCTCAGAATATGATTTTCAATCAGAAAAATTGGATCTCCTCCCTCATTTTTCGAGCTATTGCCAATATTTTTTTTTTGTTTTAAAGGTCTCGATCAGAGTAAACTTTTGTCCGAACGGATTTTTGAAAGTTGGTTCCTGGGTTGAGAAAAGTGGAATTTACTGTCGTTGGACTACCATTTTTTATGCTAATTTTAAGACCCTCGCACTAAAATGCTCGTAAAAAATCAATAGGACGGAATATGAAAATTCCGCTCGGACAAAAGTTGCATACTAATACGTATTTTAATTTGAAACCAGCCCGAGCTCTCTATCTCTTCTTATGATGGAGTTATTCCAATTTTCCTGAAGACCAAAAATGACCCATGAATCAGCTGGAAGTCCTGTCTAGTATGGCCAATCGAGCTGAAATTTTTACCAGAAGCGTATCTCTCCAAGATCAGTCATCCCTGAAAAATTCAAGTTGAAAGGACCGTCAAAAGTGGAAACTCATTTCTAGGGGGGGGGGGGGGGGCCTTAATTGATGCGAAAGGCACACGCAACTGACTATTACTGTTGTCTGGGTGTAAGTGTGGATCTGGCTCTGGCGCTGACTATTGCTGTGGGTTAAGAGCAGTACGTCATGACGTCCACTCCCACACACTAATTCGTTTTTCAACCACCAATCAATGATATATACACAATTGATGATGATATTCAATACAGTAGTCACTTATACTCTAGTTCTTTGTTTTTATTTTTTGAGTTTTCTTATGAAAAGAAATTATTTGATTAACTCATATTTCTATTATGAAGGAATACTTAATTTTTGTGCCAAAGATAAAATTTTGTTTCGTCTCTGATAAAAAAAAGTTTCGTATACCAAGAATATACAATATCCTTGAGAAAACGGTGACAAACGAAAGAAAAATAGAATGTATGCTTTTGCTTTGTTCTTCAATAAGCACATTTTTTGTCGTTTCGGTGGCTAGTATTTTCATTTCTTTTTCTTTCTTCTCATGTTGTGGAGTTCTGTTTTTAGAATCTCTTCCCGAAAACGAATTTGATCGAATTATGACGTTCTAAGAGAACGAAAGACAAAACCAAAAAAAAAATTTCTATCAGTAAAAGAACTAATTCAACAAATAAATTCATCATGATTTTGTTTTGTTCCGACTATAGTGAAGATAGTCGAAACAAGTTCAAAGATGTGGATATCTTTGATAGAGTTGAATATAGATTTAAATAACCATTTCTTTTTTTTAAAATATACTCATGATGATAATAGATATTTATTTTCATCACCACCAGTAATGATTCTTTTTGAAAATGGTATTTCAAAAAAACAGAAAATTTTGTCTGCGTCTATAATCGGTTCTTGCTTTTGAAATGTTTAAACAACTCTTTCTATTACTATGCTTGCCGTACAATATCTATCGATGAATTCAACAAAATAAAAAAAGACAATTTAGGTTCAACAAAAAACGTTCTTGTTGCAAAAATCAGCTTTTAAAATTAGTGATTTTTCTTTAACATCACCTATGTGTTACATCACGTCGTTTTTCTGCTAAAATACTTCAGACAATAAAACAAATTTCGCTTAAACCAATAAAAATTTCCTCTTGTGATAGTTTGAATTGAAACAGTATTCAAGTTAATATGTACAAAAAAGGAGTTTCATAAATATTAATAGAAACAATCATACAAGTTTTTCGGACACAATATGCATACGAAATATGGTTGTTAAATTGAGTTTTTATCACAATCTCAAACTATCAATTGTTTTTGGATGCCCATAAGTACATTTGAATTTTGAACGTCATCTGATTATCATTAGAATGAATATTGTTCCTAATCTTCAAATAAAATCTAGATCAATAACGAACAAACAGATTACTAATTGAAATAGGTATTATTAGGATACGTAATTTTCTGATTATTTTTATTATTTCAATGATCACTACATGACTATTCTGACAACGCATGGGACTGTTTTTATTTACGTATGCATGTGTCAATTATGATTGAGTTGAAATGTTGAAGAAAACCTATCGTACGTGTATCAGGGCATGATATATTCTTCATCTGTACACATATCTGTTTCATTATATTCATTTTTAACACAATATGTGATGGACGGTTACACGTTCATTTCTCTTGTTGTTCAACTATAATGTATAAGGACGATTCATATATCATGTGCTTGTTACTGGATCATAGGAAGAAGAAACGTTGTCTGAGGAGATGATTGTTGCCTCTGTAAACATAAAAGAAATACATTAAAATTGAAGGAAAAACGAATAGATAATACACTTAAATCCAAATTCTTAATTTATCATTGTTCTTCCATTGAAGCTGCAAAAGAAAAAAGATGCGAATAGTAACTACAGAAAAATAATTTTTAGTTATTGTTTTCTTTTTTATATAAAGGGTTTTGAAATCTTTTGTAGGAAGAAATACAGAAAGAGATTTTCAAATATACTTCATGAAACTGTTTTGAAACTTTATGTTGATAATCGTTCAAGTGAAAAATTTATCAATGAATCGAAAGATAATGTTTCATGTTGTTGATCTTGATATGAACACTCGAGATTTTTTATAGAAACTTCTCGTTGCATTAGAAAAACTAATTGATTGAACTCAATATGAAAATCTAAAAGATCATGTTTTTTTTTTACGAGAAATTATTTTCAAATGACGTCCCTGTCAGATATTAAAACGGTTGTACTCATGAAACTTTGTTTCATTCTTCTATATCAATCATTTTTGTTGTTGTCGAGGAAAAAGCTTTGTAATATCTGCGAAAAGTTTTTTTAGGATAAGACAATTCTCTTGATCTCCGTATGAATGATAATTGCATAAAATTAAGAATGTTTTCGATATTAAGTATGTTCTGTAGAAATCGCAATATTTTTTTTTGCAAAATATAGACAAAAAATTATCAATGACATGTATTTAATTACATTGACAAATTCTAAGAAATACTAATGAATATGATTAAAAAAAGGCATGCTGAGGTACATGCTTCAGAACCCATGAAATCGACTTCAAGTATAAAGCTGATAATGCAGTATATATTATTTCTTTTTTTAGTTTTCGAGATCTCTCTATAGACAAAAAAAACCTATTCATTTAATACATTTTAAATAGAAAGCCATGGTGTTAAAGGACTAATATTTCTAGATTTTCTGAGTAGTTTTCCATAGTCGACTGCATTTAAGACACCAATATCAAAATACACATAATCACCCGTAATAATGTCGTAATTGACAGAGTGATTGAACTAGATTTTATAAGCACTATCGTTTTTACACGTTTCACTTTCTTTTGAACGTAATTTAAAGTAATGGGTGAAGATAAGAAGAATGTCGTGCTTTTGACGTTCAATGGTAGTTTTTTCCTTCGAAATTTATGAATGAATCGTTTGTTGCGATTATCCAGTGAAATGCTTTAAATGTTGACTTCATTTGAATCATCAGAATGGGGGAAATGCAAGAAAGACTAGAATTGTTTTGCTTTATTGAAAATCTTAGATTGTAAAAGATATTTTTAATAAAATCTCTTCAGTTTAATTAAAATCTCATGAATGTTTTCATATTGATCAATGAAATAGATATATTCCTGTAGGTACCTAAAGGTTCACTGTCTGTGAAGTTACATTATACACTCAGAGTGCAGTACTATTTTCCATAGATATCAACTTGAGAGATGATAACAACAATCCAAGTGAAAAATAAACATATGAATTTAGTAGTTGATCATAGTACTCAGCGATTGTATATTTTTTTCATTGAATTCGTTGATTGAGTTTTAGACGATTACAAGTAACTTGCGCCTGAATTATTGATTGTAGGATGAATATATAACGAATCATTTTTTTGTCTTTTATAGAAACTGCCGAACAGATAAAAGAACCTCTTTTTTCATACTATTTAAGTTTTATCAAAAAAATTATTTCAATATTTTTTATTCGAAAATGAATACAATATGATTGACATAGCAAGAGTCTAATTTATTTTGTTTCTATTCAAATCTTTCGTTAAACTATTGTTAGTGTAGTCTTTATTTCGATTGAGTGTGGGCGTTGGAAATAATGTGATATTTGCAGATACAGGATTTGTAGTGGTTTCTCTTGGACATTTATATGAATACCTTTTTGCATTTCATTAAATGTCAGAATTGATGTTTGTCCGATTTTAAATATTTTTTCAGACATATTTTGAAATGAAAATTGTGTGAAATAATCTCATTATAAGAATGAAAAGCATTTGCATTTAACGATAGGATATTTTGTTTCACATATTACAAGAGAAATAATTGATATAACACTTGAGGAAAACAATATCAAGAGTGTAGACCAATGTTCAAGTTGTAGAAAAGCTCGAAAGTCATGATAAAACTGGAAATGTTTTCCTTTGTCTCTTTAAGATCTAGAGTGTAGGTATGGATGTGCTGGAAGGGACGAACATCACCCACACCCCAAAATTCTCTCGGTTGACAAATCTTACAAAAAGAGAAGTACATCGATATGCATACTTCAAGCTCTCACCCACACGTACATCTAGAGTTGAAATTAAGAAGCATACCCAAATCTCTATGATAATAATTGAAAGAATCCAATTATTTCCCATTTAAACTCATTCCATCAATTCATCGAATGGAACGACCATTTCTTTCGAAGTTTTCAAGCCTGGATAAGTTACTAATAAGAAATTTTGAAGAATTAAAAATGTAATACATCCAATAAAAAGTTTGAAATTGACAAATTTTGTTACAATCGATTATTTCCTTTTTTGAATTTATTAAAAATAATGCCAACTCTAAAGAACGAAAATGTTTGAAATTGTTTAATTCAGTGCATTCTACATCAAAATAGAAAACAGACAGCAAGAATGTATTATTTTAATATAAAAGAAAACATACAACGTCGATTGACATTTAACCATTTAGAGATTTACGAATTTAAAGTAACAGCTTATTACAATATTAATAATTTCGAAAAGAAACACCATGAAACCTTTCAGCGTTTGAATATGTGTTTTGTGACAATGAAAGTTAAAATAACATTTGATTTTGTAAACATCTCTTTCAATGTAATCCTAAAAAACGAACATCGTTTCTTAGTTTTTCATATTTGGATCAAAGAAAAAGATTCAGTTCTTTTTTTTTCAGATATGTACTCTGTGTCTAACTTAGATATTTAATTTTTAACCGTTTACATTCTGAATAAATAAATCTCATAAACAAGCTCATCATTATCAAACCATAAAACATAGACAGATACGTATTTTTGTGAGAATAAAATATTTTGTTGAAGTGTAAGATTTTGAAAGGGAAGGTTCATTTGTTAGCAGATGCTCCAGTCCGTTCGTTGGATCTTCAAAGTTCTCAAAGAGAAAATTTATTCGTAGGACTATTCCAACATTACTATTCAACCTTTTTTTTAAGTGATTGTAATGTTTATTATCTAATTTCTAAAGACATTAAGTATTTTAAATATTTTATAGCATTAAATTGATATAGATTAATGAGTGAACAATAGATGAGCTAATAAAATGAGCTTCTCAGTACTTCGACTAGAACTTTTCCGTTTCAACCTTCAGATTTGTTTGTTTTTCCAGTAAATGTCAAGTCAAATTCTCTATAAAATGATTGATCAGATATATTTCTATGAAGTTTTATGAAGAAAAACTAAGCGAAGAATTCTTAACGAGTAAAAATAAGCTCAGTGAATGAATACGAAATTGATCTTATAGACCTGCATTGAATTTCTAGAATTTTTGAATTCAGCAAAAAAACAGATTGAACACTAACAGATTTGCGCCATTTAGAACAAATAGACTTCAACGTATTCAAAAATATCTTTAACACATTAGCTTTGTTACCTATAGAATAACAGAAATCAATCTAATCAAGTTTTTGTAGAGATACTAATATAAATTTCTTGTTCTCTGAATTCATATTTATAGCTTACATAGAAATGGAATGATTTAATAACTAATGATAAAAAGTCATGGCAACAATGAATGCTCAAAACTGTTTATTTTCATGTACTTGAGAAACAAATAAAATCATTTACAAACAAATTATATTTATCTAGTGCGTCTTCCATTTCGAATGAGTTATTAATTTGATCATCTAGATTTGTTTCTATAATCTCTAGTATCAAAAGCGATAAAATAAAACATTGATCTATAGATGATTTTATTTTCATTTTTGTTCAGTTTTTGATTTCGAATCCAGTTATTTAATATTCATGTTGATTTTTAGACCTTCTTAAATAGAAAAAAACTTACCTTAATTATCAAAATATAAAATTTGTTTGTGATTAGAAAAGGAAAACTGCGTGAATCATATCACTTTCATCACAAATTCCACGATCAATAAAAAAAAAGATAGAATTATTTCAATACAATAAGAAAAATTGATTTTTTCTGTCTGTAGCATAGCACAAGACAATAGTTTATCAAAGTATTTAAAAGAAAGATATTTGTTTAGTCTAGTCTTTATCAATCATCTGAAAATTCTAACACAGTTAACAAAAGCATTAAACTGATCTTGTTTTTATTATATGTATCGTATATATTAATAAATAAAAATCAGCATTCATCTGGTTGTTATTTGCAGTTAACTGATATGTTAAATATTAATAGAATAATAAGTATAGGATCGAGAGTAATGTTTATCTCAATTGAATGAATTTTCTTTTGAAACAAAACAGAAGAGAATTACAAATTAATAAAGAGATGTCAAATTGAAGAAGAGACTATTCGCAAGAGACTTGCATTGCAATCATTCAGATGAATTCCTGCTTTGATAACGAACGTTCAGGGTGTACGAAATCATATACCATTTTTCTGTGTGTATCTATGACAATTATGCGAAAAATTCTCAAGAATTGTTTAGTCACCAATATGCACTTGTAAATGGATATTCTACTACATGAAATATATAAGACTGAATAATGGGATATCTAATTAATTGATTATCCCTTAATAAACATGAAAATTCATCTTCTAAGAATTCGACAAAGGCAATGAAATTTTTCTTTTTCTCAGGCAAAAAAATTCTATAAGAAAAACATAGTCAATTAACATTTTTATAACATTAGTTGTTTATTTAATTTATTTCTAAATTTTGGCCAATTTGCTGCTTTGAAGTTAAGGGATAATCTTGGAGATGCAGGTTTGGGTTCAGATCCAATTGGTATAATAAAGGTTAATGGTTTGTGACCACTTAATGTACCGATTGTTGGGTGGGTTTCGACGTTTGATATTAATAAATGAAGAGGTTGACTGACTAATATCCAGTCGATCTTTACTTCATAATCATTCTTTTCAAATGTGGTACTAACATCCTCAATCACAGTTAAAATAACCTTCATTTATTACCTCTTGTAACTGTCTTCCTCTTGCATTTGTTTTTCTTGATCCCATATTGTATAATGTTGCGTTAAGGTCGCCTACTACGATGCAGTTGTTGTTTAAATTGTACAGTTCATTAAAGATGTTGATCTGGATCTTTGCTGTTGGTGGTACGTGGATCGAAGAGATTAATACGCTCTTTAACGAACGTGTAGCAATTTCCACAGCTATAATTTCATTTTTTC
This sequence comes from Rotaria sp. Silwood1, assembly GCA_905250075.1. Lineage (NCBI taxonomy): Eukaryota > Metazoa > Rotifera > Eurotatoria > Philodinida > Philodinidae > Rotaria > Rotaria sp. Silwood1. The sequence goes on along the minus strand of CAJNOP010001759.1, from coordinate 8,864 downwards.
CAACAGTTTTGCTAAGAATTTCACTACATTTAATATGTTGTTTGACAGCTAGTAATACTCCTCCACCAGGTTTTCCTACTCGGTCGTTTCTGAAAATGTTGTAACCTTTCAGAGAGAACGGTTGGTCTCTTTTCAGATTAGTTTCATTTACAGATATGACGTCGTATTTGGAGAATCTGGCAAGGAGTTCTTCTTTGTGTTTTCTGATAGTGGTGATGTTGATATGACAAACACTAATCATCGTTGTTGCTTGTTTTGAGATCTTTGCTGTCAAATGTCGATGTATCTAAGGAGCTGTTGGGTGATCGAACTCTTTTGGCTGCTTTCGAAACTTCTTTAACTTTTCGTGGTGGTTTTGATGAAGTTACGTTTGAGGTTGTTGTTGGTTTGTTTGATGTATCAGTTGCTGAGGTGGTTAATTTGATTATTGCTGCCCTTAGTTTTTGCTTGTTTCTAATGTGTTTAACTACTTGACTTTCTTCTTCTGAATCAGAATCTGATATAGTCAAGGCACCTTTAACGTTGTTGTCTTGTGTTTCGATGAATGTTTCGATCTTCTTGATTTTCTTAAGTAGCTTCTGGAATAGTCGGCTGGTTGTTTCTTCGATAATCTTTTCCATTTTGCTGCTTAATACATTAATAATTTCATCGAATAATTCATTATGAATGTGTTCTTGTTGACGTTGTAAGAGGTTTGGTAGCGACGGAAATTCGTTTAAGTCATGAATGGCTGGAGCTGATGTTGTTGGTGTATTCGGAGATGAATATTGATTAACTAAATTGTTAATTCGTTTCTCCTGTTCTTCATAAGTTGCACATTCATTTGATGTTGATATATGACTTCCTTTACAATTGCAGCATTTCACTACATCACTAGCAGCAGTACATTGTTCAATGCGATGAGTTTCACCACATCTAGCACATATCTGCTGTTTCGTTTTGCAGTATTTTGCCACATGATTGTATTTCAGACATATAAAGCATTGTACAGGTTTGGTGTTTTGATTTGCTGTTTCAGCTATGAAATGCATTGAGTCCACTTGTAAACCAGTATGGACGAATGTATTTCGATTATGTGGATCACTAAATGTAATCTTGATCGTTCTAGTAGGAACATTTTTAGTTTTATTCATTAGTCGAACAACATCAATAGCATCAAGTCCAACGTCCTTTAATGCTTCAGTTATTCGACCTTCAGGAATTTCTATGTCGACATTTTTAACAAATGCGACTTTTTCCATATCTTTAATACGTTGAATGGATCGGGGCACATATATTTTAGCTGTAGCCTGTCCATTTGTCGCAAGTATTGGTGTTAACTCATTTAATAGACGATTAAACGAGCTAATATCAGCTGCATATCTTGTAAAGTGGCCTGATCGACTTAGCTGAATATCAGATATTCGTAAGTCCTTTAAATGCTGTTTGATAACATCATTTAATTGTAATTTATGTAGCTTCACGCCCTCAAGAATTAGAGGAGCGATGCTGAAATTTGATTGCTTTATCAGGCCAGCCTTTGTTCCTGAAGAAGTCTTTGTTGTAGCAGAAGCCTTTGTTCTCGGATTATGACTCATCGCCATTGTTCCTCGGACATCAGCTACTGCAGTTTGACCTTGATTTACATTTTCACCATTTAACATAAATTTGTCCTTGTTTGGATAAATTAGTTCCTCCTTTTCTGGGAGGCATAATTAACGATGAACGACTCGTAGAATCGACTGGAACTAATTAACTTAATTTATAATTTCAAAAATAATTTGAAAATAATGTAATATAAGTAATTTATCAAATAAATGAATTCGACGAGTTGAACAAAGAAATGTACGTAACCGACGAAAATAAGATGCAACTTATCTCGACCGTGTAAAAGTGACGAATGTGCCTTAAACTAATCAATGATTAACATTTTGCTTATCAAAATTTCGTTGCCAAATAAAAATAAAAACCTTGAATGAGTATTATATGCTTCAGAAAATGATTCACTTAATTGTTCTTGTTTGTAATAGATCAAGATAAAGTGTGTCATTAAACTACGCACGAATTTGATAAAAATCTAAATCATTCAATATGCTTACAGCACTGATTTAATGGACAAATGGGCATGTTATAATCACATATCCATTGTATATACGTCAGTTCTCAACACACTATTATATATACTATCTATCTCGATCAGTTCAAAAATATTGATATTGAACCATTGATTATTGACATCTTGAAAATAAAGTTTTATTTGCGCAAAAATCAGAAACTTCATTATTTAGAACATTCACAAACGCCTTTTAGCATACAAGTTCCAACGAAAATTTTGCAATATTCCAGAACTTTCTATAACATTTCAAGTCAATTCTGGAAAAAGTTTGACGCCTTTTGTTTTCAGTCACTATGAAAACGTATCCAATGATTTCGTTGCCTTTTCTTCTCACTTCATTCAACGTCTGTTATTACTGAACTCAATTACTAGCAGTTGGAAGGAAGTCGCAAAATCTCAAATCAAACTTACACTCAATTCAAAATAAATGCATTAAGATATTCGAGTGTTGTACGATCGAGAGTATTTTCTCTAACTGTTTTAATTAAATCATTTGCTGTTGTTAGTTTACTTTTTCTAAGTTTTAAATCTACAGCTATTTGTCTTATAATTGCTTGAAATTCTATGTTATTTCGAGCATTACATAATTGTTTAATATAATGAGCATTTAATATAAAATTATTTCAGTTATGAAACGATTTTATTCGTAAATTGAGAATCAATTGAAGATTTTGATCGATGTATATGATTGACTGTATTCAATAGTCTTACATTGAAAAATAAAATTTGACTATGAATGTAAGACAGAAAAAAACACATTCATTTTCATAGCAAGTTTTAGTTCTATTCTGACAACGAATATTGAATTGTTCAATTATTATTTTTTTTATAAATAATAATTGAGCAAAATAACTTGAAATATGATTTGCATCTTGCAGTATTCAATCGACACCAGATCAAAGTAATGAAAAAAGAAAATGAAGTTCTGATTGATTATCAATAACTGTTTGAGGTGACTGCAAAGCAAAAATATAAGAATTCTCAAAATCTTTAGTAAGTGTTTTTAAAAGATTGAGTATCAACAACGACTTTCTATTTAATTGTACACTTAAATACAATTACTTGTAAAAGAATGGCTGATGAAGCTCTCTATCAAATTCTTTCCATATCGAAGTTTCATAGATGAACTATGAAAGAAAGATTTCTGGAGAGGAAACGCAATAGTTTTCATGTCCCAGAAGACTATATCATATTTAGTCTGCACAAGTACCACCAGGGAAAGCAACTAATGTTTTTATATTGTTGATCAATTCGAAATAAAAAAACCGATCATTTTAATCAAAAACATCAAATTAATCCAAGGAATGAGTTAAAAGCATCAAATTTTCATATACTGTGACCAAGATATTGATTGTTTTATGACATTATTGCGGTGTGTAAAGACTGCGCTCTTGCGTTGTGGAACGTCGTGCAGCGTTTTAAAATAATATAATAGGTGGAGTGATAGATACATACCTCATTTGAGAAGATATTCATAGAAAATATCAACGATAAATGATGAAGAATCTTAAGCAAATAGTTACTAATGATGATGCTCCGAATCATATTACAGCTGCTGACATCAAAACTCGAATAATGCAATTATCAAGCGACTATATCTCTGCAACTTAGAAACCTTTTTAGTGAAATAAAAAAATAGATTTTTTAAAGTTGTATGAGCTGAGAATGTGAGCTAAAACTGTTTCATCGAAGGATTGTGATAATGCTCCATTTATACGTGTCTTCATATCTGCCTGACTGATGCTTTACAAAATCGTTTGCGTTTTACTTCAGCCCTGATTTCAATCAAATCAGCCTTTTTTGATTTTGTTATACTACCAAAAGAAAACTGTCAGATATGTCTCCATGTCTATGTGTATGGAAAAACCTTTGATCATCTTCAGTACTTGACAGATTGAATTTACTACCACCTAAAGTAAACTCACTGGAATTTTGAATAGTATGCTGTCAATTTTGATGTTACTATTCATGTTGAACTATCTTGAAGCGTTGGATGAACGCCAAGAAAAAAGTTTTCCTGTATCTTCCTTTTCTGTACTAGAGGAACAATATGAATACATCAGATTTTCTGAAATATCCATTGCCTTCCAAAAAGTTACAACTGTATTGGAAATTATCAATGCTCATATCGTTTTAGACAAAAGTTGTCTCAAATTTATGTTGACGTAAGTTTCTTCTATTTAAGAATAAAAAGAAATATGAAGTCATTTCTAGAATAGCCTTTCTGTCTGTTAAGGCTGTCAATAATTAAATCTTCTAATTGATATTGAATGAAGTCTATCATTATTTGCCGTGGCCTATTCTTGAACGACGCCAGCCATTTCGTATCATACACAAATGAAAATGAATGTGTGTAGTCATTTGTAATGTTTTCCCTTTCACAAATACTATTTTTTTCTTGCTCTCCATATTTAATGTTTCACTATTGCTATAAGAACCCCTTATCAACAGAGTGTGTAGTTGACAAAAATTTAAAAAAAACGAAAAAAATGGAGATATAAAGAGAAAACTAAGAAATCTGTAGTGTTTCTATACTGCACAAGTAACAAAAGAATCATGCAACACAAAAATGATGTCTCTAACATACTCAACATTCAACAAAGTTTGAAAATACCTTCTCTGGAATTTGGTTCCCATATTTTTCGTTATTCCGGTTTCTTAGTTAACGTATTACGCTGATTCCTAAGCACAAAGCAACTATTCTAAGCGTCCTGAACATGGTGTAGGGTGTGGGTGTGGGTGGCGTCGAAGTCTTCCATTCACATCCACACACCCACACCCATCCACACCCTCATCTCATACTGTATCATTATTCAATACTGTTCTTCGATTGTTCATTCATATCTCGAAGATTTAAATTGAATCGTTGAATCATTCACCAAAGAAAAACTGGAAAAACTGAAAAAAGAGGCGAATGTAAAGTGATGTTGAGCATAGACACATTCATAAACAAAATATCGTGCATGGCGAATAAAATATTTTTTTTCTTTTGTTGTCTTCATACGTCGGTAGAATGGTATGCTTTTTCTACACTTTTTTCTGCTGCTTGATGCAAATAAGTAAGCGAGGAAGACTAATCGCTTTGATTATGTATGAATGAGTCACAACTCTTCATTATTATTCTCAATAGGTGAATACTACAGGGTACCTTAAGAAGAAATAAAAAGTCCGACAAAAAAATATGCTTGCAGCCCCTTACTACGTAAAGAAAAAAACGTCTGTATGTAGAGAGTCGTGATTTTTAACTATTTATTTTTACCTCTCAGGCGTATTAATGGCCCCTCCCTCAAAAACCAACTTTGTTATTTTTCATCCGATTTCAACCAAAATTTCAGAGAATGTTAGTCTTGGCCAGAATAGATTGTGGTTAAAATATCTCCCGAAATCTGCGAGCCATTCACGAATTATAGTCAATTCATTGGTTAAAAACGCCCTTTACGCGGGCAAGGTTTTCAGTATGAGGTTTCGAGCTAAGCATGTCGGGATTGTTTTTAAATTGTAGAGTACACTTAGGGCTAGAGCCTAATAGAGCCCGATTTCTTAATTTCCCTTTGTTTGCTTTTAAAAAAAACTTTTCCCAAAAATTCTCAAATTCGTGGCCAAAAAATCGCTAATTAAAACCAAAGATCTAAGTTTTTTATTTAAACGAAGGAGAAATTCAAAAATCGAGCTCTATTAGGATCTAGCCCCAAGTGTCTGCTCTATAACAAAAAAGCATTACCACTTTTATATTGAGTCGTTATTGAGTAAGGTTTGCCCGCGTAAACAGTATACTCGAAAAAATGGATTTTGAGAAAAACGGAAAATAAGTTTTTAAAAGCCTTATTTTTTTCAATATGAAGGTTCAGAAAATCATATGTAATATGCTTAAATCTCATCATAAAATCAATCAACTATAGTACATTCAAGAGTAGACACTTTGTTCTATCTAACGAGTTATAAATCACAAAATCGATAAATTTGACTTTTCTGAGGGGGGGAGGCCTTAAGAACCTGCTATCATGTAAGCATGTAGCGCTTGCGGCCTATTGATCTTTGTCAGAAAAGAGAACGAGAGAGAAAAATATATTCTGGAGGCTTCTTTCTTTCGTCTATTAAGAGGCACTTAAAGGTAAGAGAAACCCTATGCAATCATTTTATTTTCATATTCGCCTTCAAGCTGCTATATACGTCGATTGATATACTATACAATGTTTTTAGTAGACATTAACTGACGCTACGAAGTAAGCTTGTCTTTGATGCGTCATCGTTTTTTGGTTGGAGCTAGAATAGTGTGGACAGTGTCATATACAAATTTGAAAGCTATTCTGATAACATCAAACCTGAGTCCATGTTGTATGAGCTAAGAGTGGGGTGAGTATGGGATGTGCGTATGAATTTTGAATGAGGGTAGTAGCCTGGATGAAATGAAGGACGACATTCACACTCACGTCCTCTTTCATGTCGTACACATAACTTACACGCAGGAACACAGCTCTTTTTTCATCAATGAAACATATGATCTATTGGGCTTACCATAGAAGAAAGAGCAACCTTTTCCCGATCGAGTGAAGGAGTCATATTTTCTTGCTGGATATCTTTCCAATGGATATCTAATTCGTGTTTGATAAGAATTGCGATTATTAAAAACATCCAGTCAGCAAAAGCAACAAGTAAGAGTTTAGATGTTTGCTGCAATTATAATTTGAGTTGAGATAGACTCTTCACTATCGGCAAGATGGACGAGTAGAGGTGTATGAGCAAAATCCTCAAACGCTCCCTTGGAGCCCATTCGGTTCCTAGTATAGTTAATTTTAATGCTGTATACACACAAAATGAGTTCGGACTTGCCCCGTTAGATATGCTCTTACAATGTTCAGAGGAGTTCATTGAAACCATCAGTCAATCATGTTGCTTTATATTTTCAATGCTAGAATGATTCGAAGTACAGGTGACGCTTATTGTACCCTGGGCTTTGCTCGGGCCCCAATCAGGTCGCCTTAATATTAAACATGCAGTATTTATGACTTAACTTCATCTCGTTCGATAACTTCAATGTTCTCAGGTGTGGCACTTTGATAACAGCTCTCAGTGAAACATAATCGTTGTTAATATGATTGAATATCTTAGAGTAAGGTCATATTGATTTCCAACTGCTGTATTTTTTCTTTGCGTTTCACGAGATTTGTTGGGTTTTCCGACCCTGTCCTGGAAAGATGAACTCTAAATTTTAGAATCTCGCTTGGCCTTTTGATGATTTTTCTGACAGTGCGCAATAAGCATTGTAACCACCTGAGGGTGGATGAGGGTAGGAGGATAAGAAAAAAGAGTACCTTCAAGTTCAAGAATTGCCATGCTCCTTGTTGTCCGAATCACCAACAGGTTTTGTGTGATAAATGCTGTGACAGATTTTGATAATAAAAGAGAATAACAATAGAACAAACAAGAGAACGCATATACATATAGACTAAACAGCTATGTTTTTGTTTCTTGTTGTCACACTCAAATCTGTGACAAACTTTCAGTGGCTCCTGGATAGTGTACTATTAGTTTGGGGTATTGCTTCTATTTTATCAGATTAGGATCCATACGAACCCTAGAGGTACAATAAGCGCCTAGGCTACAGGAGTACGTTTCACGGTTAGGGCGCAATAGAGGTGAAGAGAAGATCTTCATCCAACCTGCCCACCAATTCATCTCCATATCATATTCACTTCACCTACGCCTTTACTCTTCTTTTTCTTTCACTCTCACCCTCTGCTCTGCCCTAAACATGGACAAGGATGAGGATAAATGAGAGTCTTCTCCTCACCCTCAAGATAGTACAGGACGTTATACAAAGAGATCCAAAAAGATGTTTGGGTAAAACTACGTCCACTTCACTAGAATTTCTACTGATTCCTTCGCGTATTCAACGATCTCTTTATCGCTAAAAGAATAAATTGCCTACACTCCGACTAAATTTTCGCATGAAAGTTATAAGTGGATAGCACAGGATGATTTTTCACTTAAACTTTTACGGTAATTAAATACTGTCCTTGCCCTTGATACAAATTTATTCCTGTTGGAATCTACAGAGAAGAAACATATTGGAGCAACATCATGCGATAACTCTTCAGAGTAAAACAAGAGCCTATGGCGCAAATGATTGAGCTCGACTCCTTGATGATGTGTGTCGCCTTTTTCAACCTCTATTTGATTGATATTCATACTAAATTTACGATAGGATATCGGTGGTCCAACTGTCCAAAAGATGACGTCAACTAAGAGCAATCGGTTCGTGGATAGTCATGTTTCAAAATTACAACGGGCGAACTGGACTCCAATATCTGGTTATGAACATTTGCCCATGATGACATTAGAACAAGCTGTAGAAACGATCGTTTCGTTGGTTCCTACCGTTGTGAATTATGTAATTGAAGCAAAACAAAAGTGTAATCGAGAATCATCCATGCTGACATGGGACGAATCGGCAGCCATCTATCTTTACTCAATGGGAACAGCTTTCTATTCCAAGCTCAACGAAGATCTGAGAGCTGAAAACCGACATGCATTGAAACCATGGTTCCCCTTTTTGAAACTATTTATCACTGCCGTGGAAAAACTACCGCCAAA
>CAJNOP010001758.1:0-20919 GCA_905250075.1 Rotaria sp. Silwood1 | reverse complement strand
GCCTAAGACCTACGTGAGCCTAAGAAAATAATTGGTTATTTTTTTTTCGTTCTGCAGATGATTCATACGAAAAGGAAAACATACCAATAATATTTTTAGGCTCGCTTAGGCCGTAGGCCAAAAATTAGGCCGATTATTATTACCCTTTGCCAAGACAATTTGGATGTCCACACATTCTAGGATGACTCATCTGTCTCATTCACTTTTTGAAGTACACATAACTCTCGGATTTAAATCCGAGGTTTCCGCATTTATTTATTCATTGGTTAAGCTAAAACCTTTAGGATGTTGTATTGTGTCTGAAACTTGTCTATGGATAAAACTTTAGATGGAAATCTTATAATGAAGGTTTCTGAAAGGATGTTTCCTAGAGAAGGAAAATTTCAATATAAGAATGTCATAGTAACAGAAAAACTGATTTTCCGAATATCGATGATCTTAACGAGAGTAGTTTTGTTGTGAAAGTGTCAGATCTTTTGATTCGGTTCTATCTTGAAATTCGAATATTAAATCATCTAGTTTACGTGAGCGGTCTACAAGACACACTATCAATTCGAAATTTGAAGATCATTTTTTCTGTTAACACAACATTCATTTAAAAATATTCTTTTAATTTAGTTTTTATTAAATCTTCAAATGTTTCTTCACAAGTATCATTAAATAATTCTTTAACTTATATTCATACAATAAGTATTCGACAATCGATAATTTATTTTATTTGGTTCATGTTATGCATCAAGTATAAATAGTGCAATACGAGAGTAAAATAAACAAAAAAAAAAAATGAATTTGATCCCCAGGTCGAATTCACCCTGTCGAATCCGATAGAAATTCGCCGGAATTTGTCGGAATCCTAACCACAGGATTCCGACAAGTGGTTCTGGATGTCGGAAAGTGTCGGAGTTTCAGGGATTTCGCAGGATCCTGATTATTCCGACATCCGGAACCTCCTGTCGGAATCCTGTGGCTAGGACGCCGACAACTTCCGACGAGTTCCCGTCGGATCCGTTAAAATCCGGTAATTTTTCCGATGTAATCCGATATAATCCGACGTAATCCGATATAATCCGACGTAATCCGACAGTCGGATCGAATCACCTGGGATATCTATTCTGTTTTTTTGTTTTCTATTTTAGAGTTTTTATTGAACTAAAAAAAAATTAGTCTTAAAAAATATATTAATACAAATGAAAGTGATTTTCAAGCTGCTGTACTCGATTTACTTGTTCAATTACTTTTAATTCGTGTTAATTATGATTAATTAGAAGCTGATGACATTCATTGCATTTCTAATCGTTTCGTTTATTTTTAAATAGCATATTATTTATTGTATTGCTGAATTTCTTGTTATGTTATCACATGATACACTTCATTCAAAACGAGTTATTAAAATACAAGATTTAATAAAACATTATGATTCATTATTAGCAAGTGGACATGAATCTGAAACACATGGTAGGAAGCAAAAAAAAACATTTTCGAGGGTGTGAATTTGTAGATGTAATTTTTCTCCTCGATTGAACCCACACCCACACTTCAACGAATCGATGATCTGAAAATAATCATCTTGTTGATGGCCAGAACTCAACAAGATTTAGAGACAGTAATCTTTAGTTATGTATTTGAGTTTGAAGGAAAACTAGGCGTCTTAATTATTAAAAAATACAAGTATCTTTTCATATCATGTGTATTTACTGAAAAAATAATAATAGAATTTATATTGTTATAGGATTTACGATTGTTCACAGTTATTGTTAATAGTGTTCAAATTGAAGATGATAAATGGAAACGTCTTTCACGACAAATTGTCGATTTACTTCTTGCTCATTTACAATCTCAGGTTATTTGTTTGTTTTAATAGTCTCTGATTTGGCGTTACTTTTTTTTTTGTTCAAATATGATCAATCACTTTTGGATATTTATTCCACACAATTAACACTATTTGATGTTGTCTTATCAGTTGCATTACGATCAATTGATCCATTTGTTATTGCTTTTCGAGCATTCGTAAATAGAAATGTCCGTTGTTTTTATTTATAAAATTTTTCTGTAGTTTAAAAGTTCTTTTTAGAATGTTAATTGTCAATCTACAAATCGATAATTAATCAATATAAATATAATACTTCGATATCTTGTACAAAATTTAACTGAAGATGCTATATTAACACGATAGAATGATGTTTTATTATCAGTTAATGGAACACAAGATGAAACTTTTAGTGCGTACGTATTCGAAATGACTTTATTTATAATTTAACAAGTATTATTCTCGTTTTTGTTTTCAGAACTCTTCTTCGAATTTTAACTAATACTCGACAATTACGTGATCAAATCGATATGACATTAGTTTCTCTTGCATCCGATTATCTTTATATACTTATGTATATTATGGACTAACTGAACAGATAAAAACTGGTTTCTATCAAAGTCAAAAGAGCTTAAGCTTTCATCATAATCTATATGATAGTAACATATTACCCATTAATTTGAAGATAAAACATTCCTGCTATTCATTAATTATTAATGAGCTAGCGAAAAACTTTTGACTTTAAAATTCCTATGCTTATATAAGATCTATAATTTTATTTTGGCTAAACAATTTCGAACAATTGTAAATGATTTTCATCAATTATGAATTCATGATGAAACTGTCCATTATCTTAAAACATTTTCATTTTTAACTATTTTAAGCGAATGTTTTAAATTATTATGATTATCATTTTATATCTCATTATTATTACAATGGACACATTCTGAATATGCTTGATTATACACAAGAAGAATGCTGGTCATCGATATTAACACCATCATCATCAAGAATACATTTATCTATCAGTGGTCAATTACAATCTTATTGTGATTTAATATATCATCATGAATTATATGTTGAACATTTTACATCAATAACAACACATTATCAATTATTATTATTATTTTTTATTTGATCTTATACATCATACATCAGTTGCAAGTCATTTTTTTTTGTGAAGGAATAGATTTAGATGAAAGTGGTCTTCTATTAGTTTTATTAATTGAACAATTTCTTCCATTACCATTAAATAAACAATTATGACATAAATATATACTATAAATTTTATAAATATTATCAATAACAATATCAATCGATATGATTAAAGAAGAGTTTAATAATCTTAATTATCTTATGGATATAACAAGAAAAATTTATGCACAAATGCTTAAAAATGTAACTTATAAAACAGGATTACCATTTATGATGTCACCGGTATGTATTAGTTTAATTTATCGAAATAAATATATATATGTATAATAAAAATTTTAATCCAATTAAAAGAAATTTTTGTTTTTACTTTGACATTGTTTGTGTCAGTAATAGATGAGACTTTTGAATAATTCAAAACTTCGAAAAATATTTTGGAATAGAAAATATGCAGAATTTCAGGTAATACAAATCGTAAAGGAAAGCATTTAAGCTACATTAGTACAATGACCGAATAATTCCTCTCGAATCTTATTGATCAAATTCTCAGTCGTGCTATTTGTACTGTTACAATTAAAGAAAACGACGTCTTTCTAAGATTATATTTCGTAAGATATTTTCGATTGTGTTATTTATTTGCAACCAAAAATAATATTTCGAAATAAATTGCATTCGAGAATTTCGACAAACTTTCTATAAGTTTGAACTCGTGAACTCCGAAAACCTGTTGGCTTTTTTCCACAGCATAAAATTTTTAGGTTGATTCTTATAGTAAATGAAAATTGATTTGAGAAAATAAAAAACAATATAAATCTGTTCTTTGTTTGTTTTCCTAGGATTTTGTATCATTATATCAAATGCATCTCATTGTCTTATCCTTAGTATTTTATCAACATAACGATTAATGTCAAATGAAACAAATTAAAATGACATTGAAACAACACCTAATATAATTTATGTAAAAAGTCTTTTATCATGCTTCTAATAATCAACTATATTCAATTGCATTAATAGATTCTATATCAATATATTTTGATAAAATACAAAATCATGTTGAATTAACATGTCAATTTTCAACAGGTGATATACATGATTTATTACGTTTTATAATATTAATATCAGAAAAAATTTATATAAATATATATATCATATATTTATTGACATGATTTACGTTGCATAGCTATATTATTATTTTTGTTTACCAATATTTAATTCATGTATACATATATCAAGACAATTTTGAAGTTGGTTGATTATCAAGAATACAATTTCAAGAAATATAGACTTCATTTTTAGCTTCAATTAATCCACCATAAATCAATCTAATGATGAAAATAAACAAACAAGAAATAATTTTAAAAAAAAAAGAAGAAACTTTAGAAATAAATGCAACACAATAGTAACAAGATTGAAAAATAAACTAGATTTTATCTGTTCTTTTTTTATCGGTGGTCAATATATGCAAACACGTTCAACATTAGATACAAGTTTAAATAATTTATTTACAAATATTGAACGGTTACGTACACGTGATTTATTATCCTATGAACAACTTTCATATGATAGTATATTAACATCAATTCAAAGTAATAATACATTACCATTATCAGTTTTGTTAATATTGAATATTCAACATAAGTGTATACAGAACTCTAAGTTTAAGAGAAAGATAAATTCATTGCTAAATTATTAATTTCATCAAACAAAAAATCTAGTGTTTCTCTGGCTTTGATTTGGCTTATATCAATAATTTCAAATATATTCTATCAATAAAAAAATTAGAGTATAAACATTTCCTTCGCTGGTATCCACCTTTAAAATATATATAATTTAGAGTTTATTTGATCGCTTATTTTTTCATCATGGTTTTGATTTAACATTATCTTTACAAATTCTAATTGAAATATATGTAATATGAATTAATAAGTTCATTTATATATGTATCTGATTTATTTACATCATCACAACATTTATCATATTTATATGATTTATGTGATGAATATTTTCGTACATGGTTTAATGAATAAGTTATAATTTATGTAAATCTAGTATATTACTTGAACAAAAAACAAAAGAATATAATGAATTATATATACATTTAATTGAACGTAATTATAAATTAATAATAAAGATGATTTAAATAAATTATTAATTCCAATAATAATACAAGAATTAAATAATGATATATAAAATAATAATTTAAATTCATATGATATTTTATTATCATTAATTAAAGATGATAATTTAACACAAAAAAAATTCTATCAATTAGTCTTGAAAGATTTTTAATAGTTGGTCAATATCCTAAAAATGATATATGGCGTTTATATGAAATACTTGCACGTATTTATACATTATTACAACTACCAAATGAAAATACAAATTCCTTAAATAATGAACATGTTAATGAAGAACAAGAAATGATTGATAGTTCATCAGATAATATTCTTATTGCACTTATTGCAGAATTATATGAACATACTAAACAAATTATCAACATCACCCTATGAAGCTTTACTTTTATTACATCTTTTATCATTATTACTTGCACACATTAGTTTATCGGGTCGTTTAATGAATAAAATGGTTTTAGAATTTGTTGCATCAACATAAAAATTATATTCTCAAATACTTCCATATACAGTTTTTGCTTTTTTTCGTGCTTTAATTAATACATGTTATTCAGCTAAAGTTAATGAATGGACTTTATTATCAATGACAAATATTACACAAAGAAAATCAATAGGTATGGCTATATAGGTGTTAACTTGTCTTATGTTCAATGCACATAGAATTGCTGATGCATTGTAAGTATTTACTTAAATCATTGATCCTTGCTAATTTTTTTTTCTTAGTTCTTTATATTAATCTTTAAAGAAAAAAAAATTTGTATTAAAATTTCATACTGATGATTTAATAGTGAAGTCGTATTTGAACTGTTGGATGAGCTATTTTTTTTCATCTATGGTAAAATATTCTTCCCAGTTTTCTTTTTAAAAATTATCAAAACTTACACGTACGATTAAAATTTATTTGGAAAAGATAAATAGTAAAATATTAATGAAAAAAAAAACTCTTTGTTGCAATCCGAAGGAATAACGATCAATACAAAATCAATAAATTTCGCCATGAAATGTCAAAATGAATTTTCATAGATAATATGGTATACATTTTACTTTTTTAGGTTTTCATTGATGTTATCACGTTTCAGTGATCATTTTGAAGAATTAAACAATCGTTTATTTCTTATTGCTGGTCGAGAATATTATCTGCAGATATTATAAAAGAGACAAAAGAAAAACTCCAAATATTAATTGTATGAAAAAAAAAATCTATTTTACTTATTTTAGTTAACGAGTATTGAACAACGGCGTCAATTTGAACAAGCATTAATAAATGAATCGAATCCAAAAAAGTATATGCTGATTTACTTGCACACATTCAAAATACGATCTTATCATTGTCTTGGGTGTGAGTGTAGATGTTGTTTGGATATGTTGATGGATCGATACTCTCTCTCATCCATACCCACCCACATCCTCAATAAAGACTAAAAATATCGATTCATAAAATGAAAACATATCAACAAGATCCACAAAAACCATAAGTCTCATTTATTTTGTGCATTTGTGCTCTAATTTCTGTTTGGCTTGTTAATTTGTATTTCATATTGTATGTTTCATTATGATTTCAACCATTGATTTAACTAGTAAATAAGTCGATTAAAGTATTCACAAACATATTTCAGCCATTAAAGTTTCAAGAAAGTCTTTAAAATGTTTTAGAATAGTCTAAATCTGGTTGATAATGTCATTCAGTGCCTTTTCTGTTGCCATTATTTCTCCTTTTACTAGGAAAACCATGCTCATTGGTCTCTAATATTTAAATCATGTCGCTGGAGTCTAAGAGGAAAATGCACAAATCTCAATTAAAACTTGCATTTATAACCAGTACTCTTTGAATCTTTTTGATTTAGTATATTATATGTAAAAGCATCTACCATACTTCATCCTATTGAACTTGCTTGCTGAAAACCCGTTAATAATGATAAATTTAAAAATTCTCGAACTACAATCGTTTCTTTTTATTCAAATAACAATTCTTTTTTTCTTGATTTATTATTCGTACTTTTTATTATTTTGTTATCAATACAAAAAAAACTTTTAATAATAAAGAAAAAAAAATTGAATATTTTAATGTCAAAAGCAATTCATCATTATTCGTTCATCTCACCTTTATATATTAGAAAATATGAACATTAGTGTTTTCTTGTAAGATGACAATTCGATTATCGTTGGGCAGTATTCAACAGTAACTATCCGAAACGGAATCGAACCGTCTTCTACTAGTTCGAGTTCAGTTCGATGCCTGACAGACATGGCATTGTTCTATAAAGTTATTTTAGATTTTAAATTTCTGAGAATTTATTTATGAAAATTATAAACTTTGGTAAGTTCCAACTCAACAACACAATCATCAAAATACATGACTTCAGAAAAAAATAGATCATTAATAACGAAAATCCGATCATCACTATAGAATATTCTGTAAGAAAATGGTCGCACCATACTCCTGTTACATTCTAAAGATACTAAAAGATTTGTACACACATCTAGGTTAAACAAGCAGACAATAAGATCTCACAAGAATTCTACAGAGCGTTTTAATGTAAAATGTGTTAGGTCACCATTCTAGTATGATTTCAGCTGATCTTACAAGATAAAATACTTTAAAGATTTTATATTTACTTATTCAGTTCTCCAAAATGACTAATATCTGTTTATGGTAGATGTCGTTGTCCCAATGAATAGCATGATGCCGAATCTTGTTCTATTTTCATTACTGAGAATAGAAGAGACGATTAGTAGCTTATGAACGAGCTGATGAGACGAAAGATGATCGTATTCTTCAAAACTTTTTTCTCATAATCGACTTTCATGATTTAAATTTTGTGTTCTAACTTACGTAACTTTGCTTCAAATATTTTTTTTGTCGTTGAAACAGTAAACTTTGCACACATGTGACGAAATAAAATAAAGAAACTTTTTTCCGTAAAATTTAATTTGAACAGAGAGATATGCAATAAGATGTGAGTTTCTGGTTCATCTACAAATTCATACACCCTATTGTCTATGAATTATGGTTAGAATAGAAAAAATCTAAAATAAATATTGTTTTCGAACTTTTGTTTTCTGTTCCAACTGATTCTAGCCATTCTAAATCCGATCAGAACTGCGTTTAAGTAAGTCAAATGATTGAATTTATAGTCGGACTTTAATTCTCATCAAGTAACATAAGTTATCGTTATAATCTTCATCTTTTTTCCCTAGAGAAATGTTTCTTTTTTTCGATTTTCGGATTATTATCAATTTAGCTTACTTTTTATTTCAACAAGGAAGTCGTTGCAAATTCGTCCAGACTAAGAAAATATTTTCCCATAGTTACAGTTAATTGCCTCCCTCTTTTGAATAGATCAATCAATCTCATCTGCATTTTTCAAGCTAACTTTGTTTTATTGAAATATCAGGTTACTCGATTTCTGTCAAAATGGCTTTCTCCAATATGTCATTCCCTGAAGTCACATTTTCGCAGACATTCGCCATCGACGAAATTTAGAAACTCTAGATATTATTAGTTAAGTCTCCAAATCTTAAATAAATATATTTCTTCCGAATAAGTGCAAATTTAGATAAAATTGAAACTGGCTTGTATCACAAATATTCACTCTGTTCTTTAATTAACATTAAGAAAATCTTGTATTTCTCACCAAAAAAAAAAACAATTTCTTACGTTTGGATATTTTGAATATAAATTTCCCAAAAGTTATTCAAAAGAAAAAGAGGATTTTGCAAGGTTACAATCCTTAAAATGATGATGATGCTGAAACCTTGCGGAACGCTGGTAGAAGTAGTTAATAGTTATGTCATTGGTTGTTTTAAAAACTATGCATTGAAAACAAAAACAAAAACATGTCTGTTAACTCCGACTGAAGTATTCGCTAGTCAAAGAAACATTTGAATTATAGCAGTATGTAGAGGTGTAAGCCGTGCGGCTGAGCCGCCGCCGCCGCCGATTAACGGGAAAAATTTTAAGCCGCCGCCGCCGTGACGGTCGAAATTTTAAAAATTTATAAGCCGCCGCCGCTGAGACACTTTAGTTCCAGCCGCCGCGCCGCCGAGGGTATTCAGAATTTTCAAATTTTTGAGCCGCCGCCGCCGACACCGTTCATAAACATCGACAACTTTTTAATCCTTTTTTCCTTAATTTTGTATGGGTTAAAAGTTTCAAGTAATCATTTCACTTGTTAATGTCTATAACATTATAAATAAGTAAAGACCAGTATTATAAGTTTCGATTAACAAAAACAAAATCAAGCAACAGACTTGTGTGTGCTACGTCGTTCTACTTATTAACAAACTCGGTGACGGTTTTTCATCTACTATTTATCCTGGTGGTTATATTTATTTTTCATTTATTTGTATTCTCAGTGGTTGTATTATTTTTTTCACTTATTAATAATCCTAGTGATTCCAGTTTATTCAGTAGCAATTCAAGTTATATTTCCTACTCAAAGTTTGACGGTTTTACTATGTATTGATGATTTTGGTAATTTTTATTTATCATTATTTTTGGTGTTGCTTTTTCAATTTTCAGAAATTTGTAGGTGCTGTTTATTGATAAATAAATAATTCTGTTTGTTTTGTTCATTTTTAGGTTCATCTTGCAGTTGAAATGACAAATATATTGTGTAAACAAAAACTTTTTTATCGAGATGAACCTACCTAATGTACCAAAACCATCGTTCGTCTGGAATCATTTCGGTTATTTGTACAAAAATACCGAATTAGTTAGCCGATAATTAACATGTTTATTGCAAAATTTGGTTTCACAAATTGAAAAACGATCAAGCTGATATTACTTTTTTCAATTAAAAATTTTATTGGTATTTATAGCAATATAAGTGGTACAGGAAATGTGAAAAATCATTTAACGGTCTACGAAAACGTTTTTGGACAAAGTGTTTGTTCATTTTTTTCTCTTATAAAAGTATTCTAGTCGAGTGAAAAAAGAGTGATTATGACCAGAATGATGTGGTCTTTCCAGATATAGGCTCATAAATTGTGTACCTATTGTTGCTCTAGAATAAGTACGGAGATCTCTGAAAGGTCTAAAAACACAGTTTGGACACATCAATTATTCAAAAGTTTCTCGACAATATTTGGTTCATATTTTATTGGCTTAAGTGTTCTAGATGAATGAAAAACTTTAGATTAGGACTAGAATTCCGTGCTCTATCCGAATATAGTCTGAGGGATTGTGTATCTGTTCTTGTCATAGAGTAGTGAGGAGGTCTTTGAATGTTCTGAAAAAGTTATGTCAGTGGCAAATAAAAAAGCTTTTGTGACCTTCGTATGTTTCTTTAGAAAAGCGCTAAAAATGGTTCAACTTGCAAATGTTGTAGGACAAATAATTCTTTATAAAATGTTATGGCGAACTAAAATGTACCCTTTACGCATATAAAAATATGACTGTTTTTGCAAGAACTACATCTATCAGAATCGAATTCTGATGAAAAAATTGATTTTTCGAAAATGCAACTGAACAACAATGTAAGTATTTTGTAAGAAAAAAATTAACTCAAATGTCATATTTTGTAGAACGAACTTTGTTCAAGCTGACATGTGAACAAAAGATTCAGCATTTAGTTTTGAATATCAGTAGCAAGCATATGAAGACGTGCGAAGAAATTCTCAGTCCAAACTGTTCTTTTTAGACCTTTGAAAGGTCTCCTCACTGCTCTCGAGCGAGAATAGGTACACCAATTCAGCCCTTATTTGGAAAGAGCACAAAATTCTGGTCCTTAGCACTAGTTGTTCACTCGACTAAAATACTTTTAGAAGAGTCAAAAATGAGCAAATATGTTGCCCAAAAACTTTCCCATAGACTGCTATAGTAGTTTTTCTAAATCTCCAGTCGCCGCCGCCGAACGACGAAGGACTTTAAGCCGCCGCCGCCGTCGGCGATAGAAAAAAATTACTTTCGAGCCGCCGCCGCCGTGCAGCCCCAGTAATTCAAATCTGCGCCGCCGAGCTTTTGAAAAAACTTTTTTTTTAATGGCGCCGCCGCCGGTCAGCTCATCGGCTTACACCTCTAGCAGTATGTCTGCGCAAATTTTTTCATCGCTAGTAAATTTATCGATAAAAATCTTGAACAATCTGTTCAAATTCTTCTGAAAAGTCATGATTTTTATAAATACACCTATGCTCTGATATCAAAGATTGGTTCTTTTTTAACTACTGCTTTGTCGTAGATTCAGATGATTCCAGTGGATGATAAATTTAATTTCGTCAACCGTTGTCTTTTTAAGAAGATTCATGGTTCCACCGACTATACGTATGCCCTTTTCTTTTGATATTGAATATGATTGTTGTTACTCTTTTCAAGGAACTAGTGCCTTTGGTCAATGTTAAATTCAAGTGCCAAATCTGTTTCTGTATTCTCTATCATTATAAATATAGCTATAGCCATTGGCACACTAATAGTTCATTCTAACACATCACAAACATCAGACATTTTACTTCTTGTTTTAAATGTGCTGTATTTCTACGATGAGTATAGGTAACAATATTTTGGGCTTTTTGGTTAAAAAAGCATCAAATTTTGATAGCATTTAATATCGATATCTTCTGAGTAAATCATCGGTTGAGAAGAAAGTTAGGAGAGTTAAAAATTCTTCACTTTGATCTGCCTCTTCTTTTTTTTTGTCATAGATTTTTTAAAATTCTACACAAGATTTCTTTTTCTCTATCAAATTCGTGTAGTTTTTGGATATTATAAAAGGTGATTGAAAAGTCTCGACTCCTATAAGTAAATTAGTGGAAATTCATCGGAATATATGATTTCATAGAGGAAAAGAGAGAGCATCATCTGATAAGAAGATACTTTGACATACATCGATATATTCCACTGCTTTTTGATATTTTATCAATTTCGAGTGAATAATTTCGTCTTACATTTTTGAAAAAGTCTTTCATTCTCGCAAGAGTTTTATAGGAGACTTATCATTTCAATGGAATAATATTCATTTATCTAGAATCTTCTATTGAATTTTAAAAAGAACACTTAGAGAATTTTAATTAAACCTGCAAAAATTGTCGAAAAATATATCCAAGCGAGTAGAATATTAGACAACAAATTCCAAAGCAGGAAACTTTTCAAACATAAGATTGTCAATATGAATAACTTTAGGAATATAAAGAATGTTACAAAATTAAAATCATAATCAGCTAATATGGTGAATATTATTCCATTGAAACGACAAATTTTGTATTAAACCTTTTCGGATAAAAATACATATAGCTGTTATGAAAAAAATTCTTCTCAATGAAATGTAAGATGAAACAAGTCATTGAAGATTAGTACGATAGGAATAACATTGGACTAGATTGATGCATACTACAAAATTACCTATTTTAATCAATTAACAGATGATAAATTCGTGATAGACACCCTTAATTCGGTGAGTGGGTCAAAATTTTCGAATCATTCTTAGATTAACTTGTCATATATGTCTCTCCACATCGAAACGGCAATGAGACAAATACTTGCAAGGTTTTCTACATCAAACTATCAGCTGTAACTGAGAGTTTCTACACTGAAAAAACTGGTTTTGGTGTGGGTGAGTGTGGATGAGGTCAGAGAGAGGAGATTCACCCACACCTCACAAAAAAGCTTGTCAAGCTCGTGAGAATGAGCGTAGAGCACATCTGAAATCCATTTTTCTTTGACGCTGTGCAGAAGATGCAAGAACGAAAAAAAACGGTAATTAACAGCTGGAAATTTCCTTATATAGTTATAAATGATTTAGTATTTTAGTGACCATTGTGGTTTAGAAAAATCTTTGTATGGTTTATATATACAAAATAAAAAGAATGATAATGTTCTAATAAAGGGATATGCAATTGATATTCGTTATCAACTAATGTCCATCTACATTTATTAATATAGATGAATTAGATTCAAAAAAATAACTATGAACATATATGAGGATTATGCAAATTCTGCAGTCAGGCGTCTTTTTTACTCGGGCTTAGTTTGAGTGAAGGTCTAGTTTAAATATGTTACTGTTATTGAACAATGAAATGTTGTAATAAGTTTAAATAAAACATCTTATTTCTCCCTTTCTCTCTCTTTTTAACTTTTAAAATATTAATATATAAGGTGATTCAAAACCTTTGCGTCTCCCAGGTTCGACCTTGAGGTAAAATGATTTCACTAAGTATTTAATATCAAATTGAAGCTCGTAATTCAGAAATTTGACACCTTTTTTGATGCAGAAAAGTAAGGTGCCAGTAATTCCAAAACGAAATAAAACGTTTTTCTTAGATATTTTTACATGATTCGATAGATCTCGACAAGCTCTATAAAACTAGATATTTCAAAAATACTTTGAGCCATCTTTTTGTGATAAAAATTCAAAAAAAAACTAGACGAAAATTCCCAAAAAATGTAAAAAAATTCATCTTTTTTTCATATGAAAAAAACATCCAATTTTATCAATAACATTAGTTTTTCTCATTAGTTATGTTAGCTCAGATATTTTGAAATATGCTCCTTCGATGTAGCGTGAAAAACTGCATCGAATAAGCACATTTTCGCAACGTCTGAGACAGCAAAAATAATGAATAAAACTTAATTTTATTGAAAAATCGAGTATTTTTCTTCCATATGAAAAAAGTAAAGTTTTCAAATATTTTTTGTGATTTTCCAAGCAGTTTTTGAACTTTTTACCTGGAAAAGATAGCTCAAAATATTTTTGAAATATCTAGTTTTGTAGAGCTCGTCAAGATCTATCGAATCATGTAGAAATATCTAAGAAAAACGTTTTATTTCGTTTTGGAATTACTGGCACCTTACTTTTCTACATCAAAAAAAGGTGTCAAATTTCTGAAAATCTCGCAAATTCGACATTAAAAAGTCTTCATAACCTTTACCATTTAGTATCAATAAATGCAGTTTTTTACGGGCTTCGATTTGGTATTAAATACTTAGTGAAATCATTTTATCTCAAGGTCGAACCTGGGGGACGCAAAGGTTTTGAATCACCCTGTATAAACTTACGATAAATGACATTCGAATGATATATTTCAATTCAAGTAATTTAATTTAATATGATTAAAAATTAAACATAATCAATTATTTGTGTACTTAAGAGGGATCATATATAAGTTTCTTACAAAAAAATCCATTAGTTGATATTGACTTTTTTAAATGTATCTAGTTAGATGATGCTATTTTAGACGCGTAAATAAACATATTATTTATTTTAATTGATATTTATTAATTGACATATTCATTTAAAAACTAATTTTATCCATGAAACTCATATCTCAAATCAAATTTTTCAAGAAATAATTGATTATTTTAAATCAATTGCACAATTTCATTCAACAATGTCTGAAATCCTTTATAAAATAAATCTTTATTGTAAATTTATTTTTGAATATTTTCATTTATTTCTTCCTTTTAAAATACTAATTGAAGTTTTTCGAGTTAATACAAGTTTTAAAGGAAGTATTTCAATTGATTCATGTTCATTTATTATTCTAATTAATTGATTAATATTAATTAAAACCAGTAACCTATCTCTTTCTGTTTCGTTTCATTTAAAAGTTTTTTTTTTCTTCAAAAAGATTTGTGTATTTCTATACCAAAAGCAAGACATAATATTCAAAAAATGATCATCATCTTAAAAAACTCAACAATAAAACGGAAAAGTAAATATTATTTGTATATTTTAATAGATTTTTATCATAATCTATAGCGAAATGATATATTTCATGATTGTCGTGAATTCTTTGACTCTTCCTTTCCATAAGATGGTACAACGTAATGTTACGTTATATAAGATGATAATTAAATGACTATGATGTAATAATCGAAGTTTTAGTTTTTGTATGTTACATACTTCGATGAATGTATTCGGAAGACTCTAAGATAAACTGTTCATTTTGGAACAGCTTATCTTCAAACTTTGTTTCCACGAAAACAAACGCGATAAAATATACCATTTCATAATAGTGAATCATTCTTTCTCAGATCATTTTCTACATAGGAACATGCTGGATAAAGTAAAGTGATACAATGGAATCAAAAATTCGAAGAGTTTATTATGTGAAAATATACTAAGAAAAGAAAAATAAACGTATAGCGGTACATTATGCAAAACGATCGATAAAATGATTTTCAAGCTGCGAAAATAATAAAGCAGCAACTTGGAAATTTCATATTTTAAGTGTTTTCAATATAGAAAATTGATCTGGATACTTCTACTGTCTTCTTGTTTATCAATCCATGTTACTTTAAATTTTTAAATAAAGTCTCATGAAGAATTATAGTTTTTCTAAGGCATTTTCTAAAGAAATAACCGAGAAATCATTAAGATCTTGCAGAATTTAAGCGCATTATTATGTTAGGAGCTTTCTAGCTGCTAATTAAAAATGTTTTCTTTCGTTTTTTTTGCTTCCGTTACATCTATACTCATCAATAGTCAATTCATCACTAATTAATAGTAAAGCATAACCTTTTCATGAATAAACAATCAAGATTTTTCGTCTTTTACAACTTTTCCTACGAATGAGATACAATTTTCTAGGCTTTGATTCAGAATTATTTTTTTATCTTTAGATAACTACATATTTATTGTAGTCTCCATTGATCTATTTATTATTACAATTGCTTATATACGAACGATCAGTGAAAAACGTTATTTTTCTCTCTCTCTGTTTTAATGTTCATTTCGAACAACGAGCACCGATCGATAAGGAAAAACAGAAAAAATTCGATTCATTTGAAATGAAGATGATCTATTATTTAGTAACATGTAATCCATTTTTTGATTTAACGTTTTTAGTACGGTCTATTTCTTCTTCCATATCTTTCGGAGTTAAATGAACACGACTGCAAATTTTTTTCAATTTATTCACAATAACATCAAGTATTAGATCTCATAAGTAAATTTCATGTTTCACAAGTAATATCTAACACCTACTAAAATGTCAACTATAGAGATTATAGCAGTTCACTGAAAAGTAGAGAAGTCTGTCGAATGTTCTGCTTAAAAAACTCATACAAACAGTTCTATAGAGGGTATGTTGAATAAGATAAAATTGTTGTAAAAAGAAGACATCAAACTAAGAAACTTGAAATATACAGTTCTGTTGTCATATCTAGGCTAAGATACTCAAATTTTAGGATTTTCACACTATAGCTAAAAGTATTCACAAATCAAAATGTTAGAAGTTTTTTTCTTTTTTGTCATGATCGAATGTAGTTCATTGAGGTACACGAGAAGAAGCAATCTTTCAAATGCAAAATAGTTACCAATATTAAAATTCTAGACTTCTCTCTTAAGATATCTGAAAACAATGTTATCTTGGTCTTCTTCATAAAATGTTGGGTTTTTGCATTTGAAATATACTTTTTTTTATGTAACTTGGCGAGCTCTACTCAAGTCTAAGAAAACTAGAAAAAAATTCTACTAAAGTTTTGATTTGTGAGTATTTAATATACGGTGTAAAAATCCTGAAATTCAAGTATCTTGATTTAAGCATGACAACAGAACCCTATCATTTTATTTTCTTAGCTTAATGCTAACCTTATTAACTAAGAATAGAAACACTTCTATCACTGGTCAAAAATTCGAAAACTAACTATTTTAATTCCTCATATGAAAATCTTTTCGGCATATGATAAAGTTATGTGTTAGACTTTTCCCACATCTTGTGCTTGAATCATAGCTCTCTGAGATTAGACGTTGAATATTATTTGTTTTTTTTGTTATCAATGATTGATCTATAACTTATTTTATTATTCTATTGATTATTTTTCGATTTAAAGTTTCCATAGAAATTCTTTCCATCAATCATGATCTGAAGAGATTGTCAAAAAAATCTTGTTTAATTATGTTCCTAGAGATTGTTGTTAGTGAATTACAATATGAACTCAGTCGAATTGGTCTTGTTACACAATCATTCTCAACTTTTATCGAATAACAGGATATGATAAATGATCACAAGAGAGAGAGTAATGCTAGTGCATTTTGAGAGTCGATTTCGCTTCACTTTTCAGCATCAGTTTCTAGCCATCTATTTTTGTTTGTCTATATCTGTATGTATTCACACCATAGATATTCACTCATTTCGATCTGCTCTGTATATTCCCATACGTATAGATACGATTTTCATCGTCAAACCATTTAATAAAAGGGACAGGCACAGCCAAAGTCCGAAGATTTTTGTTACAATCATTTACAAGAATATCGTCAAACACTCATTAATCTATGATTTATACAGGAAGTGAACTTATTGGAGGAAGAATCGATTCAGAAAATTAAAGAAAGTAGCAGAAGAATGTAGATAAATATTGCTTGAATAGCATATGCAACATTTTAGTGAAATGAAAAATATATTATCTCAATTAACTGATGAGTTACAGAAGATTCGTGAAGAAAATGAATTTGATGAAATCAATATAGATCGCTCAGGAAAAGAAATGAAATCAAACGAAGTTAACAGACGATTCAAATCCAATTGATTCTGCATATTTAGTAAACATCAGTTGCATCCATTTATTGTCTAGTAAGTGTAGTTATGACATATAAATTGGTACATTAGTTTTGCTACAAGAACACGAAACTTTTTCAGGAGACTTGACTAAAAACTCACTATAGAGAGCTACTGTGTTTTTATTCATCAACATTACAAAATCATATAGTATTAGTAATCTTTGACTAAAGAGATCATGTATTAACGTTACGATGATTTCATTCGAATTTTTCGCAATAAAGTCTTTTTGAAAAATAAATTTTACTAGTTGATTTATTATTTTGACCTAAGATTACTTATATATGTTCTAACTTGCTAGAAAATAACTCGTTATCAATCGCATAAATGTAGAATATTATATAAACATTATTAGAACTGAAAGAGCAGTTATTGCTCACATATGAATCCTCATTTTACACATAAATATTAAGGATTATTATTGATTGAATTTGAACAAAATATGTTTCGAATATTCTTTACTACTTATACTTTTCCATATATCTGTTTGCTGGCAAACATTTGAAGCAAGGATTGAAATCTAATTTGATTGTATGACTTTTCTTACAAGCAAGAGTCGTAAGAAATTAGCTTTACTACAGTTGAGTGACTCTAATACCTATAAACTACAGCATGATAAATCAAAAAGTTTGTTTCTCCTTAAGTCTACTTTCACTAAGATCATCAAACATTAACAGATATCTCTGTAGGTCTGAGTGAGTCCCAATAGAATTATTTAGATGACTTTGGCTTGACTCTGACAGAAAAATCACATGATACGTATTCGATAGCATAAGTCGAATCATTCATATCACTTGTTCACAACGGTCGTAATTAATTCTTTTCGAGAAACACTCATCAATATCATTCGTATCTCGTCAATGCATAGTTTTCTTCCTTATTATATAAATGGTGACAAAATCGATTTTTTAAGAGCTTGTTTGAACCGCTGTGCTGCGCAAGTGCCAGTGAGGTATGCATCTAAGAGTAAACTCGCACCCCTATTCATGTCAATACTGTTAGTAATGACACACAAGCGATTTTAAATTTCCTTCTGTCATATCAATCATTAGGAACACAGTAATGATAATGTTAATGCACACTTCAGTTGCAAAATTGCCATCGACTGGAGTTTCTATTAGTATAATTTTGCTGTTTATAAGGATCAAATAAAATTTTCTATTTTTTCGGAGACAATACAGTGATAGTTATGTGTTTTGATAGAGTGAGGATAATCGTTTGTTAAGTGTGTAGTTGAGATGCTTAAATATTTGAAAATTTATCAATATTTTAAAAAATTATGGCATATTCAATGAAATTGTTCGCCTGAGCTTTAAAGAAAATGACACTAGTAGTAAGACTGACCAAATGAGTCAAGAATTTTCTGAGCTACACGATGAACCTGATGGAATTGATAATGAACGTTATGTTACTTTGAGTTCAGATGTTGAGAATCGTAGTATTGAGTTATTATCGTCAAACAACAGAAACTATGTACAAATTAAAACAACAAAGTTATAGAATGCCTCGAGGAAAACAAAAAAAATTGTTATGATCTACATGGAACAATGCAATGTTTATTGGAAAGCGAATCAGTTCAGCTGCTCACCGTAAGATAAAACTAAATAAATATGAAAAATTTGCTTGTATTTGTCTTCAAGATACACGAGGTAAAAATAACCAACACAGTACTCATTTGGTGTCGTCGTCAAATAATTGCAAATCATCGGTGTCTGACGAGTCTCGTACGAGTACAACGTTTCATAAATCATCATCTATATTTCTACATTGAAAAACAATTTGTTCAATACAAATCGTTGAGCTCCATACAGAGGACAATTCATATCTGATGTTCGTGGTAAGATAATTTTAAATAAGTAGGAAGAACCATAGTTTTTATTTAGCTGTTAGATAATCATAGTGTTCGTCTTGGAAATGGTAGCAAAAGTAAGTATATTCAAGTTATATATATAGTATGTGTTATTTGTTTAGTCTTGCAGATAGTATGGCGATAGTTTCTATAATTCTGATGTCAAAAAAAAAATAACAACTGAGTAAGTATATATTTAGTTTTTGAAAAGAAAAATTCAATCCTTCATATAGGTCTCTGATGATATTTTCAATTAACGTAAATATATATAAGAATTAAGATAGAAAAATAATCGAAGTCATTTTTTCTATAGCTGATGATCATCCAATTAAACATTATCTTCCACCACTTTCATTGACAAATACAGATGATTTATTTATTAAAGCAATAAGAAAAGATGAAGACTTTGGAAATATCCCTAGAATATAAATTTGTTATCTACCATTAGGTAATATAGTATTCTTTATTTTATTTTTAATGTTTAGTTCAACAATGACTTTTTTTTATATTTCATTAGACAAAGTCAAACCAATTGAATTAAATGAAGAAGCTAGTGTTGACACACAAAATGTATCAAATACTTGTCTTGCTCACTTTGAAAGTTTCAATAACGAGGTGATTTATTGGTTTTGTGCTCAAATTGGACGCGATAGATCAGTAAGTTTTGTTTTTTAACAGCTACTCATCGTTTACTTGAATGTCGTGCTGATGTATTATCTAATAGAGAACATCCGTCATCATCACTTTGGCTTATTATATCACGTACATACCAACATGTTTTACAAACAGAAGATGAAGCAAGTAAAATCACATATCGAACTGCTGTGATACCATGTAAGTTACTTCATAAACGTATAGCGAGAATATATATTCTCGTAAAATGTCCGGGTGGTTATTATTTGCACCTATATCACATTGCTGCTGATGGTCATAATATGTTTACTGTATCGGATCGTCTTCAAGACGTGGTAGGAAAAGTTCAAGTAAAATTATAATTCAGTGGATTATATTCAAAGTTTTACAGAATTCCTTATTTCAGTTTCACTAAAAACAAGTGAAATTTCTCGTTATAGATGAAACTAACCGGTATGTAAAAACGACACCGATAGTGTTGAACCTAATTTTGATTACGGTTTTTTTGTTTTTCTAAAGAATATTAGATACAGAATTGGAATTTGATATACGAAAATTAGAAAGTCTTGATTTATCATCACAAGAAGAACGTGTTCCATGGATATTTTTCGTAACATTTTCTAACCAATTACAGCAATTAGCAAAACATGTCCTTCGTGAAGATTATATTTTTTTCTATGAAAGTGCAAATGTCGATGTAGCACGTACGATAGAAGAAGTACCATTTACAAAGAAACAAAATCTGAACGTTATTTGATTTTGTTGAAACACAGCGATCAGCTGATACTATTGGTGCATTATTTTTACAAAAAAATCTCATAAGTGTAATAATCCATGAAAATCAAACACACCAA
>CAJNOP010001757.1:0-24473 GCA_905250075.1 Rotaria sp. Silwood1 | reverse complement strand
CTAAGGGTATCCCCATAATATACAACATGAGGACCTAAGGGTACCCCCATAGTATAGGACTTGAGGACCTAAGAGTACCCCCATAATATAGGACTTGAGGACCCAGGGGTACCCCTATAATATAGGACTTGAGGACCTAAGGGTACCCCTATAATATAGGACTTGAGGACCTAAGGGTACCTCTATAATATAGGACTTAAGGACCCAAGGGTACCCCCATAATAGAGGACTTGAGGACCTAAGGGTACCCCTATAGTATAGGACTTGAGGACCTAAGGGTACCCCCATAATATAGGACTTGAGGACCTAAGGGTACCCCCATAATATAGGACATGAGGACCCAAGGGTACCCCCATAGTGTAGGACTTGAGGACCTAAGAGTGCCCCCATAATATAGGACTTGAGGGCCCAGGGGTACCCCCATAATATAGGAGTTGAGAACCCAAGGGTACCCCTATAGGATCTCAAAATTTGGGAAAGACAACCTTTGCGTGATGATGGAAGTGAGTTGGAGTTACCCGTTACCGTTACCAAGTAACGCAGAGTTACCGTTACCCGGTAACTAGTAACGCAAAAGTTACTAGTTACCAAGTAACTAGTAACGCAAAAGTTACTAGTTACCAAGTAACTGGTAACGCAAAAGTTACTAGTTACCAAGTAACTAGTAACGCAAAAGTTACTAGTTACCAGGTAACTAGTAACGGAAAAGTTACTAGTTACCTGGTAACGTAACGCATCGGTAACGGTAACTTCCCTCCCCTAATCCAAAGCAGCTACTAATATTCAAAAAAAGAATTGGTAACTGTTAGTCGATTGCTGTGGAAATACAGCACTTGTTAAATGAATGTCATATTCCGGAGAAAAATTATTTTCCAATTTCGATATGAAACTGTATAAAAATAGATCTTAACGAAAATATATTGAAATCTTTTCGCTATTGCTATTCTAATATATGAGTATGGAAAATGTGTATCTTTTACAATGGTACATCCTGCAGTCATAAATCCATAGAGAAGTGAATCAAAAGATCTGTAACCTTTACAATAAACTATTTACTTTAAGACTTTTGCCTGTCAAATTCTTCAAATCAAAATTCAAATAAGAGTTTTTCTAGGAACATGACATTCATCTGAAATGTGCGTTTTTTTTCGCAGTAATAAGTTAAGGCTTCGAGATCTTTTCGAGACATACATATCTTATTTAGATTTAGAAAATGTGCATTGTCTCAACTGAAAAGTATGTTATCAATTGGACATAGTTTCTTCAGTAGAATTCAGGATCACATGCATATTGAATATCAGCACCAATACAAACAATATATCTATCCTACAAAGACAGTTTAATTAATCGTATGATAAAATCTAAGTTTATTGGGCAAACATTTTGAAATTCTCTGAAAATACATCTAAAACCTAATTTCTTTCACATGTATGAAGTTCATAGTGAAGAAAAATTTTTAGATAATGTAGAGTAAAAGTCACCACTTCTTTCAGATATCGAGTTTCAATATAAGATAGGCTTATTAAAATCTTTCTATTGATGGTTTTTCAAGACATATTACACTTTGTATTGATGAAAACTTTTCCGTTCTCTACAATCTACCACCAAATGATTACTATCTTGTAAATAAAAAGTTGAATTCAAACAGAAAAATTCTCTCTTCGGTCATGTTTTTTATAGATGCACATTGTTGCTCATTTCTAATAAGAGAAAAATCTAAATTTAATTAAAATATTTTTATTCAGCAATTCTTTGTTGTTCATCTTCGTGATCCAAATCCAGTAGATCCAGCTGAAAATGATACCGATTCATTAATACCATGTGATCCAATGGAAACACGTGATGCATTTTTAAATTTTGCTCGTGATAAACATTATGAATTTTCATCATTACGTCGTGCAAAATTTTCAACAAGAGCTTTATTATATGAATTACATATATCAACAACAGATAAGTTTATATATAATTGTAATATATGTCAACAACAATGTGATATACATTATCATTGTACAATGTGTGAAGATTTTGATCTATGTGAAAAATGTTAGAATATGGAACCCAAGCATGAACATAAAATGGAACGTTTTTACTTTCATGCGATATTTATTTAACCCTCTACCCATGATAGGGCCTAAAGGGACAAATGATTTTGAAAACAAGTTGCTTATAAAGAATGAAAAGCAATTAAAAAAAAGCACAAAACATGAAGCATATAAAACTGTGGGCATAGATAACGTGAGTTATGAGCGATGGCTTGCCGAGTCGAACCATTTTGGTATGCGAGTGGAATGCATAGACCATCGACGAACGAGTAGCTTGCGACGTGTAGAACAGAACAGAGTTATATAACATGGTGCTGTGGGAGGAAAGGCTCGAACACGATGCTTATTCTCGAGAAACCAATATATTACCATTGCGCCAATCCCCCCAAAATGGAACGTTTTGTTTCACCCTTAGTTGAACATTTTGATCGAAATTCTTCAAATCGAAATGATAAATCTGTCGTAAATTCACAATTACAACGTCAACAATTAATACAGCGTTGTATTGAAGTTTTGTTACATGCAGTTAATTGTCGAAATGCTAACTGTCTTAAGCATAATTACTTTCGTTATAAACGTTTTATACAACATTATAATGAATGTCAAAGAAAAAATGGTCAATGTAATATATGTAAACCAGTTATATATCTTTGTTGACATCATGCGAAAAGTTGTATGGATCAAACTTGTCAAATGCCATTTTGTATAAGTGTAAAAAGTGAAATACAAAAACAACGAATGACTAGTTTGCAAACAGATCGTCGTCGTATGCAAGCTATGATGCAACAAAGAACGAGTACAATGCAAGAACAACCTCAAGGTAGATTAATAGTTTTTACAGTTAAAAAATAGTAAAAATCAATCATACGATAAAAATATTAACTGAAGGAGGTTGTTATCTATCAGATGTAGAAAGATATATGTGATTAAAAAAAAAGTATTATTGTTGGATAGTGATCATATAATAATCTTCCCAATAGTTTGAACGATTTTCATGAGCTACATAATCACTCAGAATTGATGATGTGCCTAACAGATGATCTTTTTCTGCCTAACATCGTTACAAAAGCTTGAAGTATTGAAATGCGAATTTTATCTATGCCAAATATCATCTTTGTTCACTGTTAACGGGTTGTATTTAATAAAAAAAATGAGCACATAGATTTTAATTTCGCAGTAATATATTTCGTATTTCAGGATGCCAAATATGAAACAATTTTCTTATTCAACGTTACAAAATACACTTTCTGTTCATAGTTTAGAAGAAAACTGTTCGAAAAAAGTAAACTCAAAATTACGTCCTACGTAAAACAGTACTTAGAGTTTCTTTAAATAATATTTGCAAAATCGTCATATGTTTTTATATGAAATATTCGATTGCTATCTAACTTAGCGAATTTAAAGCGAAAACATTTGTGATTATTAATAAGATATGTTTTATTTCTCTTTCCAGTAATATTTAAGCGTTTATTTTCCATCCATATGGTGCTTTCAAGAGTTGATGAAGTGTCCTGAATCTAGGCCACTTGCCCGCAGAACATCTGCTCGCCGGACAGATCCCCGCAAGACACTTGCCCGTATGATGCTTGCTCGCACCCTCACCCTCAATATTGTCCATTGCGGGCACGTATCGCACGGGCAAGTGTCTTGCGGGCATCTGTCCGGCGGGCAACTGTCTAGCAGGCAAGTGGCCGTAACCCAAGTGTCCTATCGTACGATTTCATAGGTCGTAGAGATCTCTGTTGAAGAGATTTTTAATAATGATATCGTAAAAAAACATAGTGAGAGATTGCCTACACTTTCCACGACCTTCCTTTAAATAGTTAAAAATATCATCAAAAGCATTTTTCATGAATCTTTTGATACTTTTTTTTACAGTTTTTCTGATGTCGTTAACTTGTAAAGATGCTGTTGTTCTTAATTTTATGCTCTCTATAAGATTGCTTTAAAAAAACAGCTTCAAAAAAGTTTTCTGATACCTATGAAGTCTTAGTTTAGATAACTACATGATATTCGTAGTTGAACTGCGTGCTTAAGATTACATCGAAAACAAAAAGAACATTGTTATTTAAAATTTATCTATAACTTTATTAATAAATATAAAGAGAAGAATATATGGTTATTATAAATGTCTGATAAGAAATCAAAGATCTATTCTTGAAATGAATATTCTAAAAGATCATTTTCCTTTTAGTGCCAGTTCCTCCGCCGTGTGCTGATAGAATATCAAATCCTTCCCACGCATTGTGTTATGATACTTCTTTACCAAATCCAACAAGAAATAAATCAACAGGTAAACCATCAATAGTACCCATTCGTACGCCTCAACATTCTACTAATTGGCATAATCTAGCTCAACAGCAATCATATATAATGGCACAAACACCTAGGAACAGTAAACCACATGGTAATTTAACTCAATCACAATCAACAATTCAATTATCCATTAATAAATCGAGCTAAGCAAGATTCATTAATGGATGAATAACAGCAACCACAATCGTATTCAACAAAATATCAGTAACAATACTATCCATCACCAAACTATACTGCGGCTACGAGTACTGGTTATACATCTACCATGCTACAACAAATTCAAAGTCAACCAACGCAACAAACACTTTTAGTACGATTAAGATCGAATCCCTCAACTATGTCACCAACTTATATATCACGAACAGCTTCAACATCGACTCTAATTCGGCCATCATTGATAAGACGATTGCAATTTTCCTCTCAACAACAACGACTATGAAATCTATTTCCATGTCAATGTGTTTCGTTGACCTGATAAGTGAATAATAAAACTCAATGATAGAGTATTGAAAAAGAAATCGAACGAGATTTATTCGTAAATATACCTCACTATTAGAGATCTGCGTGACCATGCCGTTGTAACCAAAAAAAACAAAAATTCTTCGGTAACAGTTTCCACGGTGGATGTGAAAAAATAATTCTGTTTGATGTTTTCTACTCAGAATTTTAAGCTCGTTAAAATGACACAAAAAAGTCGAGAATATATAATGATCTACGACGGAGAAAACTGCGACACATTCGTCGTGACCGTTCGTGACCAAAACTAGTCACGACAAATGTGCCGCAGTTTTCTCCGTCTTAGATCATTATATTCTCGACTTTTTTGTGTCATTTTAAAGAGCTTAAAATTCTGAGTAGAAAACATCAAACAGAATTATTTTTTTCACATCCACCGTGAAAGCTGTTATCGAAGAATTTTTGTTTTTTTTTGATCACGACGGAATGGTCATGCAGGTCTCTACTCACAACATAGACAAGTATTGCAAAGCCTATTTTATCATGAATGAAACGTTCAATTAGAAGCTTCAGATTCATACTAGTATACATAGAATCTAATGAGTAGTTCATTTAAGAATAATGTGACAAAACTTTTTTTCTTTCGAAAATACGACAGAAGACATCACATTAAGATAAAAGTATTTTGATTTTATCTCAAGTTGCGCATCAATGCCCAGGGTTACACTATATACTTGCTAACCCAAAACCCGTTCTATACAAAATACACGAGATACCGTCGCTGATGGCGAACTTCGTGTATCAAGCGGTATGTTTCATGCGGATATGCTCACTTTCCAATATCCGTAATATAGAAAATCGTACTTTTTATTTCTTTGTTTTCTATGTTAGTAATACAGAAAACACCCATTTTTGTGTGTTATTTTTCTATAGTGATAATATACAAAATGATGTTTTTTATTTCTTACGTTAGTTTTGTATATTGATAATATAGAAAAGAAGATTTTTTATTTCTGATTTTTCTATATTGATACTATAGAAAATGGTATTTGTCGTTTGTTCATTTTCTATATAAATAAGATACAAAAGAATATTTTTTTATTTGTTATTTTTCCATATCGGTAATATAGAAAATCATATTTTTTTATTTCTTAGTTTTCTTTACTGATAATATAGAAGACAGTATATTTCCGTTTGTTATTTTTCTATATTGGTAATTTAGAAAATGGTATTTTTTATTTTGTTAGTTTTCTATAGTAATATAGAAATCAGTATTTCATATTTGTCATTTTTCTGCTTTCATAATGTAGAAAATTGTGTTTTGTATTTGTTAATTTTCGATGTTAATGATATAGAAAATGACATTTTTGATTTGTCATTTTTCTATATTCATCGTATAGGAAATAAATTCTTTATGTATCAGTTTTTGTGGCCACTATTTCATGGATTTTATTGATTAATGATGCCTCCAAGTGTAGGTATCTCTATATCAGTTCTATGGATGATAGGGTGGGTGTGTGACTGTGGCTGCGGGCGTGGGAGTGGGTGAAAAGTATATCCAAATCCACACCCATACCTACCCACACCTACACCTACATCCACACCCAGCGATCGAATCAAACTATTTTTTATTTGTGCTATTGTTTTTGACACAAATCGAATTCAAGTTTTTCAATTCGCTTTTCATATCGTTTATAGTCGATTGAAGACGATGATTATCGGCTTTTGCTTCTTCCATGCCATTGAAAAGTATCATAAATTGCTGTTGAATTCCAGAAGGATTTTTGTTACGCATGTGTTCGAAGCATGCTCGCCATGTATGCTGTACGACTGGTGGTCGCTTCGATAAAGGTAGTTGACATAGGTGACAAGGAATCATTTCGAATTCGCATATTCTTTCATGTCGTTCAAGATCACAATAGGATGAAATCACTCGACATCCATTTGGAGTGTATGCACAACGAACTCGTAATCTAGCAAGATCGGCAGCCACCTGGCTAGATACTGGCATTTCTTCAAATTTTTTACAGTTGTTCGTACCATGTTGTGCACGTTGACCATTGAAAAATGTTGTAATTTTATCGACAATACTGCTTGTGGGCCGGCATTTTTCGCAGAAAAGCGTTCCACATTTTCTACAAGCAACCGGTCTCCATAATACATGGCAACATTGGGAACACAGCACGGTGTCGGTCAAAACTGAGAGCGATTCCCTGTCGAGAACAATTCGGTTTCTATCAAGTATATTGATTTCAACCGTAGATTTGATGGAAGTTCGTTTCACAGTATTCTAATCAAGAAAGAACTGAATATTAATGATCGAGTACTATCACATAAGTACTTACATCATTCTCATCCACGATGATACCATGTGACATTAACAATCTGTTCTGATCATCTTAAGAAAAAAGACAGATATTCGTTTGATTATCTTGAATTTGTTCGAAAGTAAAAATGTCGAAAGGAGAAAGGTCGAACAACCACATTGTAAATATGTCGAAACCGCGGGGATACTTCCACATATTGTCTCGTTCTGAAAATCAATAAACTAACCAGCTTAATTTGAATCAAATGTTTATTATTGAAAAAAGAAAAATCATAGATAAGCTAAAAATTTTTCGAAGCAAGCGTCTAGGTTGTAGGTGGATATTTAGGGCATGGCGACTTTCGTCTACACCTTCATTATTCGAGTTAATGAAATTTAAATCATCATTCATGATACGTGTTGATTCAATGGTGACTGCCATCTTTATATTGTTTCTCAAATAATGAACAACTGAAGATTCTTATTATTCTTCTTCTTTATCTATTTCATTGTGCTGAATGACCAATAGTCTGATAGCCGAATAATAGGTTTACAGTAAGATAAGTCAATATTCATCGTCCAATAATGACATTCTCATCACACATTCTTCTAAAGTTTCTCTTTAAAATTTTTTTCTACTTTTTACAATAAAGTTTTATTTCGATGTTCTTAATTGCCATATTTTTTTTTTCGAACAAATTCAAGTTTACCATTCATTTCGTTATTTTTTTAGAATACTATGAGGTAAACAATAAGTCTGATACTTCCTAGAAAAAAAATTTGACTGAATCGAATTGTAACTCACGATCAACTAAGTTCATTCAAAAACTCTTCAATTTCATTTGGAATAAGATGTTTTATTTGACGTAGAAATCAATGAAATGAGAAGATTTTTCTTGCTTTCATTTGGAAGGAATAGTAAAGCGTTAAAAAGTGATAGTAGTACGACCGATCACTTTGTCGATTAGAAAGATATGATTTTCTCGATTCTTATTACAAAAACACTATGCTACATTAAAACAAAATCATATAATATTATCAGAAAAAGCTCATAAAAAAATTCTCATGTTATAAATAATGATCAATATCATTGAGAAAATATATCTTGATTGATAATTATATGAAAAAATATCTCAAACACTACTCCATTCAATAACATTGAATACATTAATTAGTTTCTATGAACTGATACATAATCTTAAAAAATTTCTCTCAAATGTTTGTGAAATTCCATTCGCTTCTAAACAGTCACAGTAAAAGTTTTTCATTTCGACGAACACTTCGAAATTTCTCAGACAAGCTTATAACAAAAAACATAATCATTCTATAGTTAATGTGGCAAATATCTTTCGAAGATATTACTTGTTTAACAGTTACTTTTCATTAGTGAACTAAGTAGGTTTTGAAAACTTTTGTAGTTTAAAAATACAATATCAAATTGACATCAATAACACAGCATGCAATTAAAACTCATTATACTTTTATATGATTCAAACTGACGAAAAAGTCCATGAGAATCCATTTAAAACCAAACTACGTAGAAATGACAATCGACAAAAAAATTCTATCAGATTTGTATGCTTTTTTGAATTTCATAATTCTGTTGAATTGGATCATGAAAATCTATTGCTCTTTATCCAGCACAAGATCTACTGCATTATACTTGAAAGTTCTTCATTTATATATGAGAACTACCTATTCGTGTTTTAAAAAAATCGTTTGAGAAAAGTATATTGTTCTCTAACTTTTTAATAGCAGTCAAGTAAATGTATTTTTAAAATCATACGTTATAAATGATTGAACATCAATCAATATCGATTCATGAAATTTTTCTTATTCATATTTCATTGAATGTTTTTGGATCTTACTTTGTGATTGTCGAATCTGTTCTCTCAGAAGCTGAATTTCATATTGTGATTCTTGGCGAAGTTGTTGAAGTTGTTCTTTAAAGCAAATTGCATCAGAATGTCGTTGAACAATATCATTGTTTTTATAAACAATGTTACAATGTGGACACGTCGTTACAATCATCGAACATTGTGATTGGTGTTCAATAAAATTCTTTTGCAACATTTCTAAGAGACAACCATTACATTTTACAAGTTGATATTCACATGTCATCTCATGTTTTTCGAGTGCTTCATATGAAATAACCTAGAGCGAATAATTGATTAAAGATTTTCTTTTTCTACGAGACAAGAGAAAAGAGCTCAACTAACTTCATTACAACCATTCGGCTGATAAATACAAATAACGTGTAATTTAGCCAATTGTCTGGTAATAAATTTAGAACACGATCGTTGAATGAAACTGTCACACCGCATAGGACATTGATTCGGATTTTTACTTAGCCATTGTCTAATGCACATTGAACAGAAATGAGTTTCACACTGTTGACAAGCAACTGGTTTCCATAAAATATTTTCGCATATTGTTGAACAAATGAGTTCATTTAAATCTATCGGTGTTGAACACTGAATACGTTCAGTGGCAAGCCCAATATCATTTGTTGATGTCATCTGAATAACAGTGAAATGTTCAAGTTATTAATATACTTATTTTCAAAGAATAAATTCGATTATTTGAATTCAACATTGCCAAACTTCACATGAATTTTTTAAGAAAATGTATCGACCTAGTTGTTAATTAGAAATTTATTGTCTGCTTACCGCTACATACCTATCAAAAATATATTCATTTGTTTCTCAATTTCGTTATATATCATGTTGAATTTCAATCAAATTTGAAAATCAAAGTAAAAAAACCTGGCTACCTTCGTGTTCAAAGCATTGTTCTTTACATGAAACTAAAAGAAAGTGCAAAACTGTTTATTGACAAACACATAAAAAGTAACAAAGAACAAAACAAAAATCCTAGAGATTCCTTATCATATGTTCGTAGCTTCATTCTAATAAATTGTTCAATCTAGTGAAATTATTTTATTTCTTTACTAGAGAAATGTAAATTTCAGCAGATCTCTCTCGGATAGAATAGAATTACGTTGAGAAAAAAAACTTACACCACTTTCATTCAATGATGACATATGCATTCGTTTAGAATGTTAACTCATTTTTTTCTAGGGCTTTATTTTCGTCTTCTTGTTACTCATGAGAAAATGCGTAGCACTTTAAACTTATTTGAATTAGAACTTTCCTCATATTTCTCGATTACTTCTTAATCTTTGCAAATTTTACCTATTTCTAGTGACAAAAATAACTCTATGAGTGAAACATCTTCCGTGCTCTATCATTATAAGATATATTCGTCAACGGAATTTAAGAAATAGTTTAGAAAACTTATAAGTGGATTATCTTCAACGTAATATTAATAGAAAAAATTATTTGAAAATGAAAAAAAGACAAACATATATATTGCATTTTTTCTTTTACATACTTTTGTATTGCAATTGTTCGTACTCATTCACCGATTTCGACAGAAAATGAATGATCAAGACAAAACGTCATAGTTGCTATTGAGAAAATAAAACGCTTGCTGTTTAGTACGTAGTGATGCATATATAACACATACCAAAGAAAAATCATCTTTGAATGATTCATGATGGCTTTATGCCAATCACATGATAGGACAAAAAAGTGCTGATCAAAATTTAAGCATTGCTAAAATCCCAAAGAGAACTTTCATATGTATAAAGAACACGTATTTTTAGAAGAAAAGAAAAATCAAACAATGAATAGATGTCTCTATACGCGACTGCACATTGCAATTCTGTGCAAAGC
Source organism: Rotaria sp. Silwood1 (assembly GCA_905250075.1). NCBI lineage: Eukaryota > Metazoa > Rotifera > Eurotatoria > Philodinida > Philodinidae > Rotaria > Rotaria sp. Silwood1. Next base: position 13,617 of record CAJNOP010001757.1, on the reverse strand, counting down.
TATTAGTGTAGAACACATCGCTGTCGAGCGATGTATGTAGAACTGGTAAAAAGTTGTTGGTGGTCGTAGCATAAATGAGCGACCTCAATATGTTTTATTTTTATCAGAAAGCTATTGTTGACACGTTTCAAATCATGTATATAATAAATGAACCACAATTTTTTCTTGAACAATTAACAGCAGCAGATCAAACAGAAAACTTGTAAAAAATACGTAGAAATTTTAACAAAAATATAATCGAAAAAAATGCAGATATTTACATTGTCGGTTTTTCAATTAAATGCATCACTAAAGACAAGGGTTCTATTTCAAAGATCAAGGTTGTTTGAAGTATTATTTAGATGAATTCTTATAAGAATTGATTGATTCTATACTTCAAGTAATCTACATCTCAGGAATAATATTATTCTCTTCTAGGATGAATTTAATTTTAAAAAAAACAAAGTTTAGTAATATATGAAGATGTACGATGAAAATTTTTCCTACTCTTAAGAAGCACATATAACTACTGAAAATTCTGTGAAAATAACATGCATAGAGATTGTTTGATGGATTTGGATCGTTTTAAGTTTGCTTCTTTTCTTTTTACATTTTTCGAATATATAATATTAGACACACATAGAGAATATATATTCGTGACATTTAAAATATCACCCAAAATTCACTATACTCAATTGACATGGTTATTAAGAAAGTTCGTACTTAGAAAACAGGCTAAAGTATGTTCGTCAATCGCGTTTCTGCTCTTTTTTTTGTTTAGATGAGAAAAATATAAGTCATTCACTCACTATGAATTGTTTTAATTGTTTTATTCTAATGGGGTCTATTCCTTGTACTGTAGCGTTTGTTAACATTGTTATAGAAAGAAAAATGTGCGGTTTATTTACAATGCTAACTGTTGTTCATTTGTGTTTGAGAACAGTATGTTGAACAATATTAGAAGCATGTACACGCTTACCTGAATCGAGGTACAAGAAGAAGATGATAAGAAAAGCCGTATGACTACGACTACCAATGAATACTTATGAGCTCTTTTAGCAAATATCATTGTAAAAAAGAACTCTAAGCGAAAAAGTTTGGTTCAATTCTTCGATTCACCGTCGTCGTTTACGTATCAATTCGGGTTTCGTTATCAATTGAAATATATGCTGTTGGTTTTGCTGTTGACGAAGTTCTTCCGAATGAGTCAGTGTACATCGTTGTTTGCATTTGTCGCGAAAAATCAATGATGAACAATGTATGTAATCGAAAAGAATACCTTCAATATCATTGTGACAACTATCACATCTGAAAATGATGTTTTCTTTTCATAGACATCTATACTAACTGTATCGAACGATTTACCTGATGCCTGTATGTACGATTCTCTGTTGATTTTCTGGACATGATAGATCGTTTTTAATTTTTTCTGGAGCCGTATTCATAATCTGTATGTAAGGCTGAACTTTGTCCCAGTTGAAATTTTTACCGCATCCTGATTGCTGCTCACCTCCATGATAATTTTCCCCACATATCATGCTAGGACATCCTCCCATATGTTGAACAACTCGTTTACAATGTGGACAAAGACGACAGTTCTGAGTTTTGAAATCTTCATCAACTTTCAGTTCATCGTAACGGCGGCGCAACTCTTCGTTTCGTTGAGCATTCGCCGCTACTTCTCTTTCATAATCGTCGAATTGAGCACGATATGCAGCATCTTGCCGTGCCCGAGCTCTCCAATAATTTCCGCGTTCTTCAGAATGAAGAAAAAACAAAATATATATGTAGTAAGCTCCAACTGACTTTCATTGATTCGTCTTTATTTACCTGTATTACACCAAACAGACCATTGTTGGGTTATTTGTGCTACTTGTTGACAAGTCGTTCGATAGTGATATTGTTGATTACAAATCGAACAAAACTCATTGCGACAAGCGTGACACACAACTGGAAAACGTTCATCTGGGTTTCGCGCTTTTGCTAGCCACTTACAAACTCGATTTGGGCATTTGATGAAACCTCCAGTATTAATAACAACATTATTAAATGTCTTCTTCTGATCTCGAGGTACGTGCAATTGATTAATTTCTCCATCCTATAAGTGATAATTACATAAACCGCACGTAAGCACTTCACCGCTATTCATCTTAGTTGTGCATGATTGTTCAAAGCACGTGTAGCACAACTTGTGATCGTCATTACAGCCAAAACGAAAATATCATCGTAAGGACATGCTTTCATGCAAACACCACCAACAAGAGTAGGCACTTCGTATGGAAACTTATCTTCTAGAATCGAAAAAAAAACTGAACACTTAAAATAATGATCGTCAGCAGCCAATGTTCCCGATCAATCGCAATGTTAATTAATTGCACTTTTTTCGATCGCGGGTGTGGGTGTGGGTATTTTTTTCATCACCGCTCACCCACACCCACACCCACACACCCTTATGGTGGGTGTGGGTGTGGGTGTGAGTGCGGGGTGTGGGTATTTTTTTCATCACCGCTCACCGCTCACCCATACCCACATACCCACACCCTCGATCTATATCGTGGTACTTCCGATGGTTGATAACTATGAATGAGTTCTAATATTTGCTGTGACCAGCTGTACATCGGATAATCTAATGTGGGTGTGGGTGTGGTTGTGGTGACGCTGTGAGTGTGGGGTGTGGATATCAATCTGGTGATCACTCGCATCCACACTCACACCCATCCCATCCACACCCCACACCCACACCCCACCACCCACACCCATTACGAAATTCTCAATGAACTGGATGTAGCTTGTCGCTTAGCCAAATAGGTTTGTTCGATTCGATCCATTTTATTTCTTTATTTACATAAATACCTACTGCGTAGGCTGTTAATGACGCATTAGTTGAACTTGATTCTATCGATGATAATTTTTACAAAAGTAAATGAAATCTATACTAACGCTGATTTTTTTTCCATTCGCTTTCACATAGTGTTGTAATCATGCAACTGCTCCGAGAAAATTTCACTGTAAGTATTGATGTATCAGGATGTACATTATAGAGAAACTTATTTTTGCAGATGTGGACAAGTAATGAATCTGGTTTCAACAACGCAAATCAATTTGAAGAACAACAGTGACTGAGCAAACAAATCTCTTGCTCTGACTTTCTTTTTTCTTTGCCTATTGTTAACATACACTGATTCAATTTCACATTAAAAAAAGAAACATTTTCTCTGTTTCTCTTTCATTCAAATTATGATTACAATTTTGAAGATGAGACTGAGTGAGGATTATGGTGATGAGAACAACAACACTCTCACTCTCAAAAATTATTAAATTTTCAATTCAAATACATAAAAAACTTGTATAATGCAGTGAAATCTCTTGATTATCTTCTATTCTAAATTGCTAAACAATAGAAAAAGAAGAATTATGACAATATGTGTATGATGAGCTTGAATAAGATATATCCGTTATGTTTTGTATTCTAATTGAACTTCATTACAATCTTTCCAATTAAATCACTTTTGTAAACTCGTTCATGTGCTTTTCGTAAATTATCTAGATTAAAATCCACTACTTCAATCACTGTCAATCGTATTGTTCCATTATCCAACCATTCTGCAAATTTCTTAAATGTCTCTTAAACATGATCAGTGGGTAGATGACAATAAATTGGGGTACCAATCAAAGACCATATAAATGAGAGTGATTTAGCCATTGTAACCGTACCATACATATCAAAATGTCCTTGAACGATACTACACATTTTCCCGAAGGGTGCAAGACAATCGGTACATATACAAGAAAAAAAAAATCTTCTCGTAAATGCTTATTTGATTAGGATGTGGGTGAGTGTGGGTGACGAAGAAGTGAACACTCACACATCACCCACACCTACACCTTTTACTCTTACTCTCACCCTCAATCTATTTACGTGCATATATTCACAACACATATGTCTGTACGTACATTTATTGTTGTCTTGCACTTATATGCGACACTTGCAAATATTTTGATACAAGAATTTTTCAAAAGTTAGATCGGACTCATTTCGGAGCTCTTTAGGATCCTATGATGATGACATGCAGAAAGAAATCCACGAGCTATACGGCGACGTCCATCTTCGTCAATAGTGCCTTCTCTCTCCACAATGATATTCGAATTATGTAACTTAAGAATGTTGAAAACGATTTCTGCTCCATCTACAGGCCAATTAGGATGAAACTGGACGCCCCAAATAGGAAGATTCAATAGTTGGAATGCTTGGTATTTCCATTTAGTTGAAGTCGCTGCGTGAAAAAATCGCGTTTCTTGCATTACTGATCCCACTTGGATCGGAAATCTCTTTTGTTCGTTGGGCAAAATGAATCCATCAGACTGCGAACTCGTAGAAACCAATGATCCATCCGTCACATTGTCGAATAAAGAAAGGCAACGATACTCGTTACTATCTACAAGAAGTTTTATACGAACGAAACCAATGTGTGGCTCTGGTAAACGTATGACATTCTCTTTTCCTGCCAACCAGCGAACCAACATCTGTGCACTGTAGCAAATAGCAAGGACAGGAATCTCTAGTCGAATAATTGTCTTGAAAAAGACAAACAATGGTTCTGTGTGAGGATAATCATTGACACACGAGCAAGTCGACCCTGTTATCACCACACCTAAACATTGAATTAACTCAGTCTCAGTTGGCCAACAAGCGTCGATGCCCTTGTAAATTTGCGTTTTGATATTCGAATCACTGCTCTGAAGCCATTCACATGTCCACTGTGCTTCATTAACATCGTCAGTAGGAGGAAGCAGATCGATAATGAGAATAGTTTTGTGTAGAACAGTGTCCGATACATTGGAGTAAGTGTCATAAATTAATTGGCATTGCTCATCTTTATGATCCATGTACTAATGACAAACGTGATGTGCGCCCGTCTTATAACAGAATACTTATCGTTATTGAATGTAGATGTAATAGATAAGACCACATTAAAATCATGAGAAGACCAAGTGGATTCTTTCGGCTGACACCCTAGCAAAAAAACTGAAAAGGTAAGAAAAAAAGATAAGACAGCTGCGAGCAGCAGATTGAGATAAATAAGTGATGACAACAAATTAGTATCTCTGAAAAATACACATCGGAAAGCCAGTGATGATTTTAGTAGTCTGAACTGTAGAGCATCACATACATAGATTCAGCGCTGATTGTTAATAATAGGTGAGGGTGGACAACGGTTGAACTGTCATTGTGACTTGTATCCATACTGTCACTCTCAATTTTGACAAAAGCGACAAGATATTGTGAGGAATGATTATTCCAGTTCTTTGCAGGATCTAACTCGGGAAGGAAAAAGAATAATTAAACTAATCGCAGATACATCACCGTTCTTGTATTCTCTAACCACTACTGACTTTACTTGGCATACTTTCGAATTATTAGATAAATACAAGAAATTGAACAATAATGGATATCTTTTCTTGATAAATAATAACTTTTGCAATAATAAAATAGAATAAAAGAATTTTCAGAATCTTGTTATTATCCGATCAATTTTAAAGAATAAGGTAAAAATGACTTGTGAAAGAATATAACAGGAAATGGTAAAAGATAATCAGAATGAGTGCTAATCATTCAGATAATAAAAATAAATTCATTAGGATCTTTTGGGATGTTGGCATCGTTATTTGACATAGCGCTTTTTTACGTTTTCCCGCATTGAAACTGAGCTATCTGCAGCTCTATATCGATTTCACAGTCGATAAAGCATTGAAAGATGAACAATCGCAAACTATCTATGTGATTTTAATTGGTTTTATTTAACTTTTTATGTAGATTATTATCGTCATCTGATGAATACTATAATTCTATTTGAAAAAAATCCATGCTCACTGTAAGCATCAAGATTGCAAGCTTCAATAAAAAAGGCAATGAATTGTTGATGAAAAGTACTACCGACTTAACCATTCCGTTCGATATTGAATTTTAGTACTGGACCATTTCCGTAATCGACTACATAAAGATTGTCGTATCGATCGAATGACAAACTAACAAGCCAATAGAGGGTGTGGGTATGGGTGTTGCTCTGTTCTTCCTTAATACTCGCACCCATTCTCACAGCCGTGCCCACACCCACACCATCCACACTTCACCCTTATTCATTTATTTGTTCATTTCTTTATTCAATTATTTATTTATTTATTCATTACTTTAGTTATTTCTTTAATTATTCACTCATTCATTTATTCATTATTTATTTACTTATTTTCCATCTCCTCTTTGGTCTTTGCTATTTCTTCTTTACTACATTGTTAATTCTATCTTTTTCCTTTAAACACACCCACATCCACACCCTTTTCTATTTTTGAATCATCGATACAAATACTTGCCACTTGATAAGGTTTTTTTAGTAAAATCGAAAAACTATAGTTTCGTGGTAACTAAACACACCCACATCCTTACCTTACTTGTGCCGCTTGACAAGATTGAGTCAGCAACATCGAAAATAATTGGTATTTGTGATAACTATACACACCCACACTCTCATTCGTACCCAGCACAATCACGGGTACCCAAAGCCGCCTGATGAGACCCTTAAGAAAGGTCGAAACTAGTCGTGGCTTTCTTTTCATGATACACATTCACACCCACATCACCCTTCGAAAAATTTTAGACCGTAAGTACAGCGTCATCTATGTCAAAATTTGTAAACATACTCAATTCCCCAAGTTTCAAGATGTGCAACACTGCTAAATGTAGGTGTGGACAAAAGAACTTGATAGATTTACGGAGACACCTGCCCTATTCTCAGTTATTTACGCTGATATATAATTTACACAGGAGTGCTGTAATGCAATGGCAAGAAGGCAATATTAGTCTAATGTTCTATTCATTGAACATTTGTCCTAGTTACGATATCGCTTTCTTGAAATAAGATTGAATGATGAGTTGAAAAGGCCATGGGCAGGGAAGCGACTACGACAATAGTCAATAAAAACACGGTACCATTCAGGAAGACTATCGAGAATTCCGTAGTGAACACAAATGTGGAGCAGTTGAAAGCCAAAAGTAAGATAAAGAAAAACAACAGAAATAGGAACAGCTATATAATAAACAAGGTTGCCGAGAACTACACCCAAATAGTAAAGGAGAGGAGCAAGACCAAGACTAATGTAGCAGACCAATAAAGCAAGACGTAAACCAATATAAGAAAGAACTCGAACAAAATATCGATCTACATAATAAACAAAATACGCAACGAAAATGCCTATATAGTACAGACGAAAATAGTAGATGCCTATGGCACATAAAATACCAATAATAATAACTGAAGGAATCCCAATTATATCTTGGTGACGGAGTTTGTCAATAAGCCTGTCAAATAAATCACGAGGCATACGAAAGCGACGAAACGAACCAGAAACCAAAACATTACCAATGATAGGAAGTAGAATATAACCAGAACCAAGATTATAAGAAGCAATATTAAGATGGAAATTAAGTATAATATAACGAAGTCTTCCGAAAAATACAGCAATGTAATATAAAGCAGTACCCAAACCAAGACCAGCTCGATAGAAAAGACTGCCACACCACAACCCCAGATAATGAGCACGCAAAATATACATGACAAGAGCAAGAAGGGTGTGAAGTGCAAAAATGACAGCATTTGTAAAGTTATTGTTAAGGCGCTCTAAATAAAACAATACGACTCATGATAGTCAATGAAAAAGCTTCTGATTGAATTGCGTTAAACTACATTGTTAGACAAAAAGGAAAGTCAGACTCTTTGTTCGTCTATTCACTCTGCAGAGAGTCACGATAAAAACAGAAATAAATATCGTCGAACGGAAATTATTTTAGCTTAAATAGTAGTTTCTTGGGTTTGGGTACGTGCGGGTGTGAGTTAGGTGTGTGGCTATGGATGAATGAAAAGACAAGCACCCAAACTCACATCCTAAAAATTCGTGTATTATTATATACAAAAACAACATTCTATCAACATTCTCGAAAAAAATCTTCGAATCAGATGAATGAAGAGCGTTCATCAATTATGAATAGTTATCATTAATAATAAGGTTTTGCTCTGTCTGGTAGTTTCAGCATATATATGTATTGTAAATTTTTCCATCTTTTTATTACTCCTAATGATTAGAAGTGTTTCTTATCAAAAATTCGCATAAAAATTTTACATTTTGTTTAAAGTCTACTATGATATTTATCGCAGTTTTACGCTGAATCTTTTCAAAATAAATTAATACTGCATTACTTTTAAATCTCTTCACAGTCTTTTTGCATAATCCACTGAATCATATTTCTTTATTAACAATGTTGACTTTAGTCTATTGTGTAGCCAGAAAAAGAAAAGTTCTTACCATTAGTTTGAGCTGTATCGGACTTGCTAAATAGTTTTTCGTTACATGGCGAGATGAAGTTCCAGTATCCAGTAAGAAAAAGGCATTTCATAAGCCAATAAAAGGTTAAAACATTGAGTAAACCATGAATAAAATATTCAATACAATCCAACAATGAATACATCATCCAAAATATCAGTAGGTGCCTTATATCTAATGTTTCTGTTGATTGGATTATTTTGAACCTGAAAAATTAGAAAAATCGCATTTGCATTACAGAATTTTCGAGAAACACATTTTTCAGAAGTTTAAGCTGTACGAGCTCAACTGGATAATGGTTTTCGAATTGATATAAATAAAAGCCGATTTAAGAAATGTTCATTGCTTTCAAGAACATAAATAATGACAATCCTCGTGCTAAACAAAGTTATGTTAGGTAGGTCGCCTTTACTTTCATTTTTCGATTATCTCAACTACGCCATACAAGCAACAAATATTGACTCAGTATGTTTAGATTTCGTCTTCTAGTACTTCAAAAGATATGACATCAAATCAAAACTAGAAGATTTCATGTTTTGTTAAGAAATAAGGATGTATTGTGGTGTGCGTAAAAGGCTGAATGCGGATGTCTATAGGAGAAACAGGCCAACATCACGTCCGACAATATTCACACACAGATCGATACACTTTTGAAAAGAACATAGATTGAAAAGTATCGATTTGTATCATATTTCTAGGATCAGCTTCGTAACTAAAGTGAACTCACGATGTATATGCCGGGTATATAAGTCCGATCATGTTACAAACAAAGCCATTGCCCGGACCGAATAAGAGATAGACAGAAAGAATACTACACATACCTAAAAGATGAACAGAATGATGAAATGTATATTTAAAAACACTCTCGTACCCAGAATGATATAAGAAGGTTCGATGCCTGTTTTCATTTTCACAGAATCCAGAATGAAGCCAACTGGACTGTTATTTGTATAAGAATTGATAGTCTTTTTGACTTCAAAAAATCTTTGCTTGACTATATTGGCCATTTCTAGATCTACTTTTGCAAATCTGAAAACAAGAGTAGTGGAGGACAGCAACAGACACAGCTTTAATAATTCATCGAGATAATTAAAAAAAGTTTGGCGGCAATGAAAAATTATCAATGTGTTTCATAGAGACATTTTCTTCATGTCGTTTGTATTATGAAGGGTGTGGATGAATGTGCGGATGCGAGTGCGGTTGTGTGAGTATAGGCATAAATTAAGATGATGCCTTCACACTCACACACCCACACTCTCAAGTTTGATTTACAACCTGCAGAGGCTCTATACTTTTGGCATCGAATGCAATCAAATTCCGCAGAATCTTTGCGTCAGTTTTATTCAATTTTCCTCCCTCTATTCATTACTGCTACTAGATATCATCTTACATTAAAAAAATTTTTAAACTTGACAAGGTTTAATGAAAAACTGGGAAATAAATCAAATCTTCGTCAAACCCAGCCAAACATTAGTACATTTTTTAATGTCAGAGGAAACCTAGGAGCAATATTAAATAGAGCGAGAAAGACTGAATAAAATTGATATAATAAACTTTGCCAAGGTTTGATATGTTTTAGTACCAAAATTTTAGAATCTCTGTTGGAAGTACATTAAAAGTAAATTCCATCGAACCTAAACCTTAACTCTGATTAAATCTAGTCAAACCCAAGCAAAAAATTGAATTTGATGCATCCATAATGAGTAACTAGAAGGCTGACACCCGAACCGATACCTTTACGCTCTAATCCATAAATGTTGATTGGTAAATAAGACTTCTCCACAACATGAATAGAAGTAAGTGAGTTTGTGTTGATAAAATGCAGCGCACCATTTTTGTGTTCTGTGTTCGACTCGATAGTTTCCTGTGCTCAAGGCTGCCAAAATATAAATTTCATCGAATGTTGTACAGCTTGTTCCGTTTCTGGCTTGCAAATGAAAATAAACTCCACAGTGCAGATGGTCCCCTTCATGAAGGGAATTTTTTTCTAGGAAAGCTACTGTTTTGCGTTTTTGGTCACTGAGAAGTCTGTAACTGCGGATGTAGAACGAGCAACTGCATCAAAACACATCATACCGGCACGATTGCTTGGACAAATGATGCCGTTAGCTAACAGAATGTGCAAAGATGGCTCAACTACGTAAACTTTGGATGATTTTTAGGTGAATTTTTTTGACAGACTTTGCAGGATATGGTGTGTGTCATGGCCACTGGCCATGATACATCTTAAAATACTCATTTATCCTTTCTTACTTGTGTAATTGTGTAGTCTGCTTGTCTTGTGATGCATTATGTTTCATGTGCTTTGTATCTTATGATACATTCTGATTCTGATTATTCTTTTGTTTTTTTTTGTTCTTTTTCTTTCCATTTTGGAATGTTTATATTTTTTTTCGATATATATACATGTGTTTTGTGCGTGTAAAAGTGTTCTCTCGACTCTGCATGTGTAAAAAAAAGAATGAATAAAGGAAGTTTAACAGTGTGGATGTGGGTGTGGGCGTGAGTGTGAGTGTGGATGACAAGTGGTTGGGTGTACGGCAAGGAAAGATGTTAATGTAGCCGTTTACGGGGCGTTCACACCCACACCTGAAAAGTTCCAAGAGAAATCCCATTAAAAGTGTTGGTTCAATTGATGCTGTAGTTGTAGTTGTGTTGCAAAAGGGTGTGGGTGTGAGTGAAAATAATATCCATACCCATAGACACACCCTGATAGATAGAGCTTTATGATTGAATTCTGGTTAACAACAGATTTGGATTGAGTTTTTTTTTCTATGAAATCGAAAATATAAGTCGTAGTGATTCATCAAGAAAATGAAACACCTAATTTCGCAGACATTAAAAATGTATTTCAAAAAGACGCTTTCTCCCAAAGTGTTTTTTTTTGTTCTTTTTGCAGTGCTGAAAAAAAGTCACGAAAAATTAAAACGACATTTTTCTTATACGCAAAGCAAGCTTGAGTGTGGGCTGTGGATGTGGGTGGGTGTGGCTCTGGAATGCCTCTTCATCCACACTCCCAACCATTCCCCTAGGCACGCCCCACAGACTCTGCCACAGCGACACCCACACACGCATCTTTTAAAGAAAAAGTCAAGATTTTTTATTTTGTCGGTGTCGCATATGTAGTAAATATAGGATGTTGCAAACGTTCTGGGACACCTGTATCCATACACCACATCTTGAAATTGGGAATTTTTAGCAAAATGACCTCACGAGATACAAATTAGACTTTTTGGAAAACCAGACCTTCCGAGAAAAATGTAAGTTGGAAGGGATGGAGTGACTTTTCATTTGTTCCGATGAGTCTCGGCATAGAGAGAGCTAGAATAACCGTCAGAGTAAATGACGAAACTTTGCTCTGTTTCTTAACAGACTCACCTTGTTCGAGTATGTGTCGTCGTCGCAAGCAAAATTCAAAATGATTTCAATGTTTCTTGCAGAGAAAGAACATATACTTTTCTCTCTTTCTCTCACGCCTTCGCTATTCCTTTCTGTCCATTCATTTCTTTCTCACTTTATAAATCTCGGCGAGGTATTAATACTTTTTTTGCAAATGCAGTGAGATGCCGTACACTGCACTTGAGTGACTTTTTATTGATCGACCCACTAGTGAAGGAAACAACTGAAATCAACATCACTCTCCTTGAGCAACACTTAAATAGTGTAGGGTGAGTAAAGCATACCGTGACGCATTTCTGCCTTGCTTAAGGGTTTCATCAGACGGTTTCGATAAAGTTGTAAATAGATTATGTCCTAATGATCCTAAGATCACGAGCAAGATCTCTCTATACAACAAACTTTGAGCGTCGGTTAGGATGGAGTGAAAGTTGAGTGAGGATAGGTATGTACCAGTTCCAGTCTTGGTTGGGAGAGTGGGTGTCAGTCTGCCTGGGTACAGTCGGAGGATGTGGATGTGGGTGTGGGTGTGAGAAAAGAAACGACTACACCCAAACTCACACCCACACCCACACTCACACACCAACACCCTCTTAACTTTTTCGAGCAATCGCTTCAGAGCTATTTTCAAACAATAAAAGGTTCTGTGCATCTAGCAAGATTGGTACGTCCCCAAAACTGCTATTAAGATTCATAAAAAGCACACGTTATTCAAATACTTACCGTTGGTCAACGAATCATTCAGTTATCTTACAATACTGGAATGATGATTATCATAATGCTATCCGAAACTATCCGTGTGAAGACAATAGCTGCCCGTATCAGAGTTGGAACCGGTCCGGCTGGACCGGACAAGAAGTTAAACCGGGCCGGACAGGACCGGATTTTTGTCAGTTCATCATTACAAAATTGTTGTTTGCACCCAAGAATTTTCTCTACTGAAAACGGTTTTTTTATGATATTTTCAAGTCAGAAGAATGTGTTTGCGAAAGACTGAATAGATATCTTGTCATCGACTTGACTATAAACGATTGATTGCTCTCTTTATATCTCTATCGATTTCTTTCTCGTGTATCGCTCAATTTAACATCGATCAAATAATTTATTCTCTTGTTCTACTTAGGCAGCTGCCTGAGTCAAGAAAAATAAATATTTACATTTTTGTGTTAGATTTGTTATAAACTTACTTTTTTTTCTTTTTTGAAATTAAGATAAAAAACAGATTTGATCTGAATAGCTAATTTATATCGATGTCGGGCTCAAAAAGTCGATGCACCTTGCTATAAAATATGAAGGGAGAGTTTCAGTCCCAAGCTTTAGTTTCCTGTTCGGATTAGGCGTGGCGATTTGCTGTTAATTTATTATAATTTTAAATTGGATTTACATAAATTTAAATTTTTTAAAATTATTTAAATTTATTTAAATCCAGTTTAAATCAATAAAAATTCAAAATAAATAAAACTTTTGAAAATTTATTTTAAAGTTAAATTTCTTAAAATTTATTTTTGGATTTTTAAATTTTTCGTAAATGTAAATTGATCACCCCTAGTTCGGATTTCTGCATGTGAATTTTCAATTTCCGTTCGCCAACATTTTATGTGAATAGATACTTTTATGGTCGGTTATTTTCGCCGGATTTTTGCCAGTTTGACTGTAAAATTCGTTCGGCCGGTTACTAGCCGGACCGGATCGGACAGAAAAAAGAGACCATGACGTAAATGAATTACAAAATAATTCAAAAACGCTGAGGTACAAAATAATTCACTTTCTACTAGTTTCTACCAGGGTCTAGGGTCTACCAGGGTCTACCAGGGTCTACCAGGGTCTACCAGGGTCTACCAGGGTCTACCAGGGTCTACCAGGGTCTAC
>CAJNOP010001756.1:0-24478 GCA_905250075.1 Rotaria sp. Silwood1 | reverse complement strand
ATTTGGATCCAACATCACCCTCCATCAGTTTCATCTGGGTCCCGTGCCCGGAAATTGAGATTCAGCATACTGAAAAATCCTGGATACGTCACTGATCTCTGTTCTAGGTTTTTGTGATACAATAAACCATAGTGAGCTCGGAACAAACTACTTAATAGGAAACAATATCGATATCACTTGTTTTGGATTCATCTGATAGAAAAAAAAGAAATGGTGAGTTGGATTAAAACCTATAAGCTACAAGTACTATATCTTTTGTTTCAGGTTCACATGATAAAACATGTTGCGATGAGTTAGACATTAGTTAATTAAAAGAACACATTATTCATATCACTTTTTCAGATTTTTGCGACACAATAAATAATGATGACTTCGGTATAAATTACTTCATAGTAAACCAAATTCATATCTTTAGTTGTAGATTCACGTGATAGAAAAAAATGGTGAGTTCTATTTAAGCCTATAAACTAAAAGAATTATTTTTATCTCTTATTTCAGATTCATATGATCAAGTAAATACTGATGAGTTCGATATTAATCACTTAATAAAGAATATTATTCATATTTATATTTTAGGTATTTGGGACACAATAAAATCATGGCGATTTCGATATAAATCAAATAATACGAAACAATATTAATATATCTTGTTTTAGATTCATGAGATACAACAAAAGAATGGTGAGTTCGATTTAATCCTATAAACTAGGAATTATATTTATATCTCTCGTTTCAGGTTCATATGATAAAATGGCTGCTGGTGAATTCGATATTAAATAAATAATAGAGAATATTACTAATATATTATTTTTTACGTTTTTCCCATATAATAAATCATGGTGAGTTCGATAAAATTACTTATTAGAAAGCAATATTGATATCTCTTATTTTAGAGTCGTGTGATAGAACTAAAAGAGTGGTGGTTCGACTTAAGCTTATGCATTAGAACTTATATTTCTACCACTTGTCTCAGATTCACATGATAAAATGAATACTGATGAGTTCGGTATTAATTAATTAATACACCACATCATACGCATCTCTTTTTTAGATTTTTTTCATACAATAAAGCATGGAGAGTTTAATATTAATCAATTAATAACAAACAATATTGTTATCTCTTGTTTTAGATTCATCTAATAGGATAAAGAAATGGTAAGTTGGATTAAAGCCTAAAAACTAAAATTATCATTTACATCTTCTTTTTGTCAGGTTTCCATGATAAAATGAATACTGGTAAGTTCGATATTAATTAATTAATTAACAGAAAGCATATTTTATATAGCTTTTTCAGGTTTTTGTGATATATTAAATAATGGTGAGTTCGATATGAATTAAGTAGTAAGAAAGAATATTCTTTCTCTTGTTTTAGATCCATGTGATAGAATAAAAGAATGGCGAGTTGAATTTAAACTAATAAATAAGAAATTAAATTTATATCACTGGTTTCAGGTTCACATGATAAAATAAGTACTGGTGAGTTCGATACTAATTAATTAATAGAAAATATTATTCATATTTCTTTTTTAGCTGTTTGCAATACAAGAAATGATGGTGAGTTAGATATTAACTAATTAACAGACAACAGTATTTGTGCACCTGTTTTAGATTCATCCGATAGAATAAAAGAATGGTGAGTTGGATTAAAATCTATAAACTAGAAGTAATAATTGTGTCTCTTATTTCAGATTCACATGACCAAGTAAATACTGGTGAGTTCGATATTAATCAATTAAGACAAAACATTATTCATATCTCTTTTTTTCGTTTTTGCAATGTAATAAATAATGATGAGTTCGATATAAATAAAGTAATAAGAAATAATATTAATTTCTCTTGTTGTAGATTCATGTGATAGAATTCAAGAATGGTAAGTTCTATGCATAGCTATGAAATAGGAAATATATTGATATCTCTTGTTTCAGGTTCACACGATAAAATGAATACTGGTGACTTCGATATTAATTAATTAACAGAAAACATTATTCATGTCTATTTTATAGCTTTTTGTTGTATTATAAATCATGGCGAGCTCGACATAAATTAAGTTATAAGAAACAATATTGATGTATCTTGTTTTAGATTCATGTGATAGAATAAAAAATGGTGAGTTCGGTTTACTTTCATTAATTAAAAAAGTATATGTCTTATTTAGGTTCACCTGACAGAGTATGATATTTCAAGGTTGTTTTAATGGTATTAGTAGAAAACAATTTTCATATTTGTTGTTTTTTATTCGTGTGTTGGGAGGGTGTGGGTGTGTGGTGTGGGTGTGGATGTGCGTGTGGGTGTAGGATGAATAAAAGCAATACCCACATCCACACCCCACCCACACCCACACACTCACACCCACACCCCACACCCACCCACACGCCCACACCCACCCACACCCCACACCCTAGTCCGTTGAGTAAAAAGAAAGTTCCGCTGAATAATAGAAAATTCCTCTTACAAAAAGTAATGATAATCCATTGAATAGAGAAAAGTCCTTTTGTTAAGAGAAAAGTGACTCATGAAAATAGTACAGTCCTCGTAAAGTTCGCTGAGAAATAGAAAAGTTGGGTATGCTATCAGTGTGGCATAAATTTGGTGTTCTTTTGATTGACTAGTAAAGTCCTTCTATTCGCTAGCGGACTTTAGGTAAAGTGGACAATTTCGGGATCTTTGACTAGGGAACTGCAAAATCACTTTTTTTAGTCCCGGTCCCGATCCCGGCCAAATATTTTTTTTAGTCCCGGTCCCGGTCCCGGTCAAATTTTTTTCCAGTCCCGGTCCCGGTCCCGGTCTTTGACAATGGTTTCATTTCTAAAATCGAGCAACTTTTTTTTACGATCTGTGTACTTTTATGAATACATAAAATTGACATGAATAATTTTGATTCGTTAACAGTACGAAAATTCTTTTATATCCAGTGTTAAAGTGAAAGAATTTCACTGAAAGCTCGAATAAATAAAAATAACCATTGAATTTTGTTAAAAATTCTCATATACTCGTAGCAGTCATTTACTTATTTCTCTCTTCTTTTATATCTACTGCTCTACCTAGTGGATCTATTATCGAATTGATTATTTATACTGAGTAGCCATTACGATTGTCAAAAAAAAATAAACGGCGATACATATCTATTTACTATTATCTGATAAGACTTCAATAAAGGAATCATCGAAGAATGAACAAATTAAACTTACGTATATTGTGTTGTGTTGGTTGTTTTATATGTATTCAAAAACCTGTGCAATTGGAAAACTCAGATTCTTGCAAACAGACTCGTAATCAGTAAAGACTTTTATAGAAATAGCAAATAAAAATATCTGATTTACAGATCTTAAATCATGTCAAAATAATAAACGTGAAAATATATTGCATAAAAACTGACCGGGACCAATGTGAAAAATTTTTAGTCCCGGTCCCGGTCCCGTAAAAAGTCAAATTTTGGTCCCGGTCCCGGCGGGACCGGGACCGGGACCACTTTGCAGTTCCCTATCTTTGACAGCCCTCATTCAATGTTATTTATTTTATTTTCAACATAATAAAAAATAAAATATCGATTATTGTATTTCAATTCTAAAGTCTATATCAACAAGAATATTTGACAAAATGATTATAAATACAAACATTGACTGAGATTTAATTTGATATAAGAAAAAATGTACAAAATTTTTTATGCGATTCTGATAAATGAATAATCGTTCAATAAAGAAAGATAATATACTTTAATTTATATAAATTCACATAAATAATTCTCGTTTTAAATAATAAATTCTTCATGCTGATCTTGATGATGAAATAAAGACAAGAAATGTTTGGAAAGATGACGAAATTTTATATTCGAATTAAATGATGATCCACTTTTCAATTGATTATTATTAATCTATATAAAAAAATAAATAAATATTCGATTTCAGTATAAATAATAACAAACTATTATTTTTATCAAAGAAAAATATGATTAATAGAAAAGAAACAATTCGAATTATAGATGTGCAATCTTCGGAAGAACATTGATTCCTGACGAACACCAATGAAAAGTCTTAGTGACATTGCAATAATCAGCATATCAATACTAAACATCAGAGATGCAGAATCTTCCCAAAAAACAAAAATTCCCCCCCCCCGCGGAAATTTGCTCCAAAAAATTTTCCCAAAGCTGTTTTTTCTTCGCCACTCACAGACCAACTTTATTTGACACAAAACATAAGTAAAAAGAAAACATGACAACATTTTGTTCTGTTTGTTATTGTTCGTACAACATAAGAATTCTTTCTACTTATTCTTTTCTCAAACGGTTCAAAACAACTGAACCAGATGAGACTAATTTGAATAGACGATGTTGTTCTGTTTTTTCTGAAGAAAATCCAGTATTTATCCTTCAGTTGAGAGAAGTAGTTGCTGAGGTAAGACTTGATGAATGGATCTGCTAGATGAAGAGATGGTGCATTCCAATGTAACATCACTTCCTTGTCTAAGGATTCATGATTCAGAGCTCGATTGCTACGAATTTGTTGCTTCAGAATTGAGTCAGCACTCTCGCAGACAGCTTCGCTTCTGATTTTGACACAGCCTGGGAAATTTTGGAAAATTGTCAGACTGGGGAAATTTTGAAAAACTCTCAGTGACAATTTTCCAAAATTTCCCTGAGTAATGCAATTTTTCAAAAAATCCCCCCCACCGCGCGGGGGCGCACGAGGAAGATGCTGCACCTCTGCTAAACATCCTTAATGTCGATATACACACAAAATCTGATCAAATTTATTCATATAGAATAATACCAAAAGGTAAAGTAGGTGTGAATAAAGACTCCAAAAGATATGCACTTCTATCATACGTATGTTCAATATTACCTGTGTCTTGTGATTAGAAAACCATTTTTTGATGCGAAATCTGTATGTACGATTAATAAGTACAATTAATATTAATACACCAAAAACATGGAATACAATACCAAAACAGATAAAAACTATACCCATTAGAATATACCAGAAACCGGCAGGACGTGTCAAACCATCTCTCTATAGAAGAAAACATATCTATAGTGATTAGGTTTATAGCACTGAAGAGAATTTTGATATGATGTTGTCATCTCGTTTCCTCTTGTATCTCGTCTCGTTTTACGAAAATCTAACGATTAGTTTTCTGTTCCCCTCTCACATATAATTTTGGAAGTTGCTTTGAATTGTTCATTATTTCATCAAATGAAGTTTCCTATTGAGTAGGGATGCATCAGTCCCAGTCCTGACTGGTGAACTGGGTCCCAGTCGGACTGGAACCCAGTCATTGACTGGGACCTAGTCACGACTGTGTACTCAGTCATTTGATCTTTAGTCCATTAACCGAGTACTACTTTCTTATTTTCTAGTATATTGTCATACAGTGATTCTTCGCCTGTTGAAGTACTGATATAGGCTATAACACTGAATCCATTGGCTAATCATATATTTCTATATATCAATTGCTATAATTTAGAATACTATAACTAAATTTCATGTCTTCAGAGTGTTGATGTGGCTAGGGTGTAGGTGTGGGTGAGTGGATGTGGGAGTGGGTGTTGTTTGGATGGATGTGGGAATGGTTAGAATGACAATAACGACACCCATATCAACATCAAACCCACACCCACACCCGCACCCTTAGAAAAGAGGGAAGTACTGATCGATTAGCGGAATAAACGTCAAATGACTAAGTACCCAGTCCGACTGGAGACCCATTCCGACCGGGTACACAGTCGGACTGGGACCCAGTTACTGGCACTGGTGCATACCTAGATTTGATCATTTCTTCTTATAGATAGATGATTATTACAAAATAAAGCATATGTGCATATAAGTCACTGCACGAGAGACACGACCTAGTGTCATAGAAAACTGCCCAATCAAGTTATCAGATTAGTCCGAAACTTCTATAATCCTATAGAACATCTTGTTATAGATATAGGACCCAATTTTTAGCCTTGTTGGAGTTTTCTTGATCGAGATATTAGAATCCTCCAAATGAATTTTGCATAACAACAGTTGAGGCGAGACACTACAGAAGACACACGATAGATACTGTTCGGTTGAATATCCCAAACTTCTGCTGCCACCATCAGATGGCCTTAAGTGAATTGGTTTTGGGGAAAAGTTTGAGCAACTTTGACTCGGCTGATCTGGAAAAAGTCTGCTTCGAAAATTCCTAGGATGAGCGCTCAGGGTATGTCATCTTTAAATAGACTGTCTTCAGATCGGCTGAGTCAAATTCGCTCAAACATTTTTCCTGAACACTATTCACTTAGGACTATCTGAGGACGGTAGCAGAAGTTTGGAATCTTCGATTGAGCAGGGTCGATCATCGCTCTCGTGCAATAACTCTTATGTATGTAGTATCCTATTCAATTTAATTCGATATCCAATTGAACAGAATTGATTTCATTGATATAATTACTTGCTGAGTTCGAATTCAAATGTCACACATGTACAATATTATCTGTTCAATTCTATTAACATATTATTCAAATAGACATTGGACCTCACAAAGACAAATATAAAAAACAACGTCGTTCAATATAAACGAGAATTTCTTATGTTGATATTTCACAGATTTCTACAGAAAAAATGACAATTTTATGGACAAAAAAGTATTAAGAAAATTGACTATTAACATGAGTTCTAAAGAGTCTTGAATACTGCATTCTCCAAAGAATGTCTTCTTATGAGTAGAAACGGTTTAAGTGACAAGTATTAATAGATTCTGAAGTAGAATTTTATTTTCAAGATCTTTTTCTCCTTCAGTAAGAACATAATATACGTAATTTTCTTTTAGAAAATAAATCGAATTTTTCACACTTACTATGGCCTTGATACCACCTTTAATAATAACAAAAGAGCCTCCAATACACATGCTTATTATTAATAAGTCATTAGGAATTGAGTGATTAGGTCCCATTATGTATTGTTTATCGTTTTCATTTTCCTTTGAATAAAACAAAATATAATTAGAATTGATGACAAAATAATGAACGAAATTTTTCATTACACTCTTTGTCTAATCTCATGTCAAATTCAAATCGTTGAGAAGATTTATCATTAACATGGCGATTTCTATACAATAGAGATTTTCAACGAAAACAAGTCATATGAGTATATGCAATGATATTTATTGCTTTTCTAGAGCATAATTATGTAAAAAAAAAAAAAAGAAAGATCGTAGATATCTGTTTGACTTCGTTTTTTCGATTATCTTTCCAATAGTCATATTACAAATCGCGATAAAGATACTCACCATCGCCCTTTCTTTCTAATCTATTTTTCGTATGTTAAGAGAGTTTTTTATGATTTATATTATGAAAGAAGGAATTCAACTATGAACCTTTCACGTTCACATTAGTTCTATTCATTCTAGACATTTATCAAGAACAGATTGTAACTAAAAACACTCCAAATATACTGAGTAATTCTTTCATTTCCAAACTAAACAGTTCTATTCTGTTTTGATCATCAGACTCAAATCTTCTTCCTTAAATGAAAAAAGAAAAAAAAATGTTTAAATGAACTTACAATTGTATCATGATTCATTTGAACAACCATTATTGAATAAGTATTATCAAATGAAATATCTAAAAAAAATAAATAAAAATGATGAAAAAAAAAAGAAGGTAAATATCTTATTCAATAAATTCAAATAAAGAAATATGAGACAAATGAAGATCAGAGATTTCACTTATTTAAAATATCTATTTGAAATTCTCAATTATTTAGACAGATATCAGAAAAGATTTATGACAATAAAAAGTAAGATTTTCATCTTATTTGAATAAAAAAATTCAAATTCTTTATTATAAACGAAAGAAAAAGAAAAATATTTTATAAATAACAAATATTTCTTCATTATATTAAGAGATTTTTATCTCATTTAAAATATGAGAAACAAAAACAAAAAGAAATTTCTCAAATAAAAATAATGACCATGTTGTTTTTATTCGTATAAAACAAAAAGAAAACAATTTCAAATATAAGAATTCTATCATATTCTTTTCTTTCGAAAAAAAAATCAATCACATTTATTCATCATTTTAGTCTTTCAACACATAACAAATACTTAATATCAAATTTGATAACATTTATTTACTTAGCATTTTTCTACTTATAATCATACGTATGAATAAAATAATGATCATATGAATAATATAAATATTCGAAGAAAATAATTCATTATTCAAAAGTGAGAAATCACACGTTGGATTTTTTTTTAATGAGAAAACTGTTTCAAGAAAAATAATTAAATGAAAAAAGAAAATTTGACACAAACTTAAAGTTACTTAAAAGAAACAAAGTGCGTTTTCAATGAATAACATGTTTGATTAAAATGATCGTACAATTCAAAATATTGCAATCGTCTAAGATATGTTCAACTCTTCGAAGAAAGATATCGACTCACTCTAATGTTCACATGAAAGTGAGAAACATAACAAGTATTTGATATAGTTTTTTTCTATATGATAGAAAACATATTACATATAATAATGTTCAATAAGAGTTTTTATTTCCTGAAAAAAAAACAAAGAGAGAGAAGGGACAATGATACTCATGAAAATGAGCAACAAGAGAATATAGGATAGAAAATATATCTAATAAGAAAATGTTAAATAGAGGACGTTAGTTTATGGGTCATTAATTAACATAAAACTAAGTCGATCGATCCACACATAATTATCAATTATATTTATCATTTAGAATTTTATCTATTTCTTGTTTACTTCGTAAACATGAGTACTTCGTATATCATTTTACATTTATTTTCGATTTAGTATTAGTATTACACACTTGCTTGAACATTTATTTCGAATTCGTATTAGGTAAAACTTTTCTACTGATGTAATTAAACTGATTACCACTGGTTTTCTCATGATGAATTGTAGAAAGCAACTAAAGATATGTGAGATTATAATCTAAGTTCAGAACGATTATATACCTTGTCGTCTCGGCCGAGATTGTAGAAGAGTAAGTTCGTAGAAATTCGTGCCGAAAAAAGATTATCGAAAAGAAAGAGCAGTGATCTGAATATTGCCGAAATAGAGATCATCGATGGAATAACCTTGAAATGCAGATCGCCGAAAGATTTTCGCTAATAGGCATTGATGATCTTCATTTTGATGATCAATCTTTTATGTTCAAGATTCATACTAAATTTGGACAGAACTACAGTTACGGGTTTAGAGTTATAAGAACGTTGATGTCGTTCTTTATTATTAGAGGTATAAGTCGATGCCTCGATCGGCGGCGGTAGCTCCGAAATTCTCGGCCTTCGGCGGTGATGGCTGAGAGATCTTTAAAATTTTCCATTCATCGGTGGCTGCGACTTAGCCGCTCGGCTTACGCCTCTACTTATTATAGTGTAGAATGGCAAAAGAAGGGTACGCTGATGCGATGAATGAGAATTTTATTATAATTTTTTCGCTTTTAGTGGTGAAATATACCGGGTAGGTCAGATTAAATAAGTATTTTTTATTTCTTGAATAACTTAGTCATTTTTAACCTGATCGAGCTCAACTTTTTTCATTAGATTCGACATGTCTTCTTCTAGAAAAATATATATTTTTATCAATCTAAATAGTTAAAATCATTTTATTTCAAACGATACAAATGATTAGTCCAATTTGCACAACTTTCAAAAATAACTTCTGTTCTAACTTTCTTCACAGCATGTTTTAATTCATCCATTAAAGTTTTTCTTAACTGTATGTGTATTGTATATTTCACTGATATTAAACATTTTTCATTGGACAAAATACAACCAAAAAAAAAAGTTAGAACAGAAGTTATTTTCGAAAGTTGTCCAAATTGGACTAATCATTTGTATCGTTTGAAATAAAATGATTTTAAACTATTTAGATTAATAAAAATATATATTTTTGTAGAAGAAGACATGTCGAATCTAATGAAAAAAGTTGAGCTCGATCAGATTAAAAATGACTAACATTAGATGCGAAAAAATTCCTTTTGTTATTCGTGGAAATGCATAGGCATTGGTGTTCTTTACACAGTACAGTGGGCACATCTCAGTTTGGAGAGAATGAATTCTGTTCGAATTTTCAGCACTTCTAGCCCTGACTACAATGCTGTTTTTCTGTAAGTTTCACCTTGTGGTAAGGCTTCCTTGTTGAGATTCGAATGTATCACTAAAAAGTAGGATTTGAAATTTTGTTGAAAAATTCTGAAGTTTTAAAGTTTCTACATAGTTTTAAACGTAGTTAAAAACTTCAAAATTAGCATAACTTGTAGAACATTTGATCCTCTATCCAGCTATGTGTAAATCATTTTGTTAAATTTTGAGATCAACGACATCGGCTATCACCTTTGAATCGTATTCTGCTATTTTGTGAAATGTCATGTTTTTGCCATAACTCAGTTGTATGCAAGCCTTTTGGGGTGAAACTTTTACTGTCCATGTATCTCCGTGATACCTATTAGTAGCCCGAATTTCATTGAATTTGGAGCAATTTTTGAGAAACAGCGGTGCTCTTTCTCTCATCTTTTCAGTAAAAAGTCTTTCACATGATATATCCATTTCATCTCCTTCAATTGTTGGATTGTCAAAATCATCCTATATACATCTAGTATTATTGGATCACTTCTACATCTTCCAGCTCATTGATGAATTTGACTAATCATATAATCATTTTCTATTGTAACTGGTTCTTATCTTTAACCCGTTCGTTAATCTCTTTTTATTCATAGATGTTTTAAAACAATTCTATCGATCATTATTTCAACATATTTAATGAAAAGTACCAACGCAAAGGGCTCTACTTCATTCTCAATGTTAGGATAGAAGTAATTTGTTCATATCAATAAAACTCGCAAATCTACACATGTCTATTGATATGTTATTCTAAACTGTTTTATTCAAAGAATTAAAAAGATGAAAAATGAAAACATCCTCAAATTACTCTTTTTTTTTAATCTATTCTCAATCAGCTCGATTGATTTTACTCCAAAAAGAAGCTATGACATTGAAAATGATTAAATATTCAATAAGAATGAAATTTAACAAAAGCTTCAAAACATTTCTTGGTATTTGTTCGTTCGGAAGATTTTCGGAAACGTCTATTTGCCTTTGTTATTCTTTCAATATTCATTTGCTCATTTTTTCTGTAAAAATCAAATTACAAAAATGCAGAATTAGAAGTTCTATATCGGTCGTTGGGAATATTTAACAAAATAACATTGAAAGACTTTTTGATAATAAACGTTTTTGTTAATGATTGTTGTGGTTTGAAAGGAAAGAATATGAAACAATCAGATGGATTTGTCTTTTAAATCCAATTATTGAAAAAACAATCAAAATTGACTTTTAAATATACAAGTATTGATATTGAAGTCAATCAGGATAAAGATATATACATAAAGACAGACAGGAAGAAAGAGAACGAGATAATCTTCGATTAATATTCCTCGTTATCCTGCTTATCTGCGGATATAATTTCTATTCCACTTTCGATTCATTTCGTTCATATATTTTTGCTTTCTTCACGTCGATTATCTTGGGTAAAAATACCCAAATTTTTTATCTATCGAAAAGAAAACTTCGTTCATTTAGTTAAACAAAATGACTACTGAAGATGTACATGATGTGTCAATTAGTGAATGTTTCAATTTAGTAATCGAGACACGTATTGTGAAAGAACGCAATATAACAAAAAAACAGCACGAATAATTGAAATTATTTTCAAATTATTTGAACTAGTAAAATATATTGTTGAAATACTTTGATGATCTTTATGCCATTTCTCATAGATATTCATTTGTGGATTCATCGTATGCCACTTAATAATATACTTTAATTGTGTTCTCGATGAAGCTGATCCATATGATAAGAGATTTATAATTTATCGATATATTTACCATCAAAGTTCATCGTTCACATTTTTAATAATATATGGCTTAAGAATGATTTTTCAATTTGTGTTCTTCCTGAAGCATGTTAACACCTGCAATATGCCAAAATTCTTGAAAAAGGTAAGAGAAAGTCTATTTGATCTTGTTGAAATGAATTTTCTTCAGGAACAATCACGTCGTTATATATTTTGCGTGATAGTTCTTCTTCTATCCTTATGGGGATTATTCATAAATAAAAAACAAATATCTTGGTTTTACTATCTGCACGTAAGTATTCCTTTAGTTATTTTTTCTATAAAGAAATTTGTCATATTGATAATATTGTTTTACAGATTGTCTGTGCTGTGTTGACTCTCTGTATAAGTATTTTAACATACTTTAATATGAAATGTAAAATTGTTGAAATATTGGATAGAGAAAGAGAAGAAGATTTTGAAGAGTCCAGAGGAGATCAACAACAACAACGAGAAGTACAAATGCTAGAAACATCAATATAATTGTTTCTTTTTTTTGGTAGTTTTTTTTTCTTTTTTGTTGTTACATGATTTGTTTTTTTTGCCATTATGTTCTTCAACATTCATTCAACAAGAAAAAAAGATTTGTTTAGTTAACTCGATTTGTAGAATGAAACAATCGAGTATTGTTGAAAGATGAAAATATTTAAATCAGTAGCTGCAATTTCAAAGTAGTAAAAGTATTTGAGAGTGTGAATATGAATGAAGATGTGAGATTAATTGAACACACATATCTACAACAACCTATTGTACTTCGCCAGATAATCAGCAATGTCAAAAGTCCAAAAAATGTCCACTTTATCTAAAGTCCTCTATGAATATGTGGGACTTTACATATCTTATGAAATGTCACGCATATCAGTAGTGATAGGAAGAGCAAAATATAAATACTCCACAAGTGCATATTTTTGGGTGTGGGTGTGGTTGTAAGTGTGGATGTGGGTATGGGTGTTGGTGTGAGTGTTTGTTCGCTTCTTCAGGCACACCCACACCCATTTCAATTTAGATTATATTGACCTATGTTAGAATAATATTTCGAATGAAATTCTCATATATTCTATTTGGTTGACTCTATTCATTAATTTTAACAAATAGAACATCTTCTATTATTCGGGCAATTCCTCTTTCAATATTTGTTTTGTCAGCATCGCCGCACAACAGAAAAAAAACTATCATTAAGAGTTTATTTTCTAAAAAAATTCTTTATTTAAGATGATTAATGTCATAAATTCTAATCCATCTCGAACTATTCATTGATTGAGAAATTATCTATTCAATCTCCGAATATGAATCTTATTTATTTATATATACATATCGATAACACACGATCAAACACAATAGAAATTATCTTAGGAATTTTTTCATTTATCATTCAATAAAATCATTATTTACTTATTGTTTTGGCAAATCTAATTTATTAAAAAAAAAGAAAGAAACGATGTTATAAATAATAGAAATGTTTTATTGAATGTATAAATAAATAAATAGATTTTAACTATTTATTTTTATCACTTGTATTTACAGTTGAAAATGATCAACGATAATTAAAATAAACAGAGGAAGTAAATTATCCTAGAAAATATCATTGAAATAGAATTTTCAATTGTCTTATTCGATTGAATTTAAACTTAATTATTAAATGTTTATTATAGGTTACTTTAGATTATTTAACAGATTGTTATAGAAACACGAAAAACGTTTTTTTATGAACTATTACAAATATGGTATGTGCCATGTTATAGTCAAGTTCAATGCCAATAAAAGGCCATTCATCATAATTAAACCTTGATCAAGTTGTTATTATAGTTTCACTTATATATTTATATTGTTCGAGTGAGCATCAAATCAACGATAGAATTTAAATTAATAATTAACAATTATATTCTACTAGACAAAAAAACAAAAAATATAAATAATTATTAAAATCAAACAAAAGCTCAATTATGGTATTACTCTTGATAAAAACGTGGTTTTTTTTTCTAGTTTGGCAATTTGACCTCTCTTTGTAGTGAAATGAAAGGAAATAAATATAATGCATCGTAATAGATAATATAACGTATAAGTATCGATTTTACATAAAAAAACATGAAGTGTTTAAGAATAGATTCTTTGAATGAAAACAATTTTTCTTTTTGTGAAAAACTTTAAAATTAAGAATAAAGAAAAACAAAAGGATGAAATGCTTACGTAAATTGTATAGAATTGTTCAAGTGGACAAATGATCTGCAGAGAGGCTAACTTATAGATATATTACAGTCTATTGTCTACCATCATTTGTTATCATTTTTTTATTCATTCGTTTCGCAATTGATTTAATAAACGGCAATAAATTTTCAAATGTTATATAGAATTATTTTCACGCAAATTTCCACGAAAAATTGGTTTTATTTAAATATTAACTCTCAAGAAATATGAATGTTCTCTGATATAGAAGGCACAAGTAAATTTGATTTTAGATTTTCGACTGAATCGTGATTTCGACTATAAATATAGAGTTTTGTTTGTGAACTTGAAATATGAGAAGATTTTTTGTTTTTTGCCGAAGTATTCTCTAATGATGATATTGATATATCTGACTTAATATTAGTTCCTATACATGAATCGATGAACTATTTCAATCGAGAAGAATTCAATTGTTATCAACAAAACATATTTAGAAGAAATAATATTTAAATTAGAAATCTTAGAAGAGACCAACATTTATTGAAAATTCTACATAGTCAACTTTTCAAAGAAATTTTCTCTACAAACAAATAGATTTATTTCATTTATATATCTATATCGATTTTCTATGATATATTAACTCGTATATTTATAATAGTATTCAGTGGCGTAGCTAGGAATTTTTGAACTATGGGCCGTTTACCAGCAAAATTATTTTGAGCGCTGGGCAATAATGGGCAATTGAAAAATCAATTGGGCTGTTACTTTTTTCAAAAACTGTCTTCTTTCAGAAAAGTTGACGTTTGACGTAAAGAGATTTCTTACTCTCAACTAAGAGAAGCTCTATCTCTTTTGCTGTTCTTATCCACAAAACGAGCTTTCGATTTTCACATAATCGCATACTTAACTTCAAAGAAAAGTATAAAAAGATAGAATTGTAAATGACGATGGTAAGTATAGTAATTCCGATCCGTTGGGAGTTTTTTTTAACAACTGTTATCGAGTTTTTCGGATTTTTTGTATATTTTTTTCACAAAATAAGCAAAAATATATCTTTTTTCATATGTGGCGTACTTTTTTTGATGTAAACGCTGTTTGTGTAGAAAAGGAAGGATCAGGCTGCTTGAATCAGTCAGAATTCATCCAGAGATTCTTGTTATATTTTGGTAACCTACTTTTACATGAACTGATACTATTACAACAAACCTGTGTAATGGTTTGAAGTTGTAGTTTATTACAGATATACTTATACTGCTCTTATTATTTTTATAGCGTATCTCCTACAAACTTCAAAGACAATAAAAGAAATGTGATACGAAAGTAGGTTACAGATTCCGTTAATGAATGATATTTGTCTGACGAAGAGCTAATCAATATGAAAAATCAGTAGAATTTTCAGTGTTACGAATTTCTAAGTTTACTTATCGACGTTGATTGAAACAAAAATGATGGAAACGCACAGTAAACATTACTATAAGATAGCTGCAACCCTATCACTGTATCGACTGGGATACGAATATGGATGGTAGAGAAGTAGATTTCTCTGTCATATGGCCAGAGATATGAAAAATGACCTCATGTTAGCACTCATTTCGGTCGGATTCACTCAAACTCTCTCAGCGTTATCGATAAAGAAAAAACACTATGATTAAAATTCTGCATTATTTCACACACCGAATCTGTTTCTAATTGATGACAAAATCTGTTGAGTTCATGATAGTTTTAGTTTTTAAGTTGCGTGAGTTATGTCACCAGTCGTCCTGTCAAAGTATTGTATTTAGACTATGGCATTGCTATCATATAGGTTCAATATAGTTTCATAAATGCAGAAAAATCGTTGATCATTTACTCAAGTTTTCGATTGACGAATTGAAAAAGAGTGACGCGGGGATTGACGAAAAATACCGCTGAATTGTAATTGATGTAATTGTTTGTTTAATCAGAAAAGACCGTTCTACATAACTACTTAGATTAGATTATTATAGGAAACAATTTGATAAAATAAAGTTATTTCGACTCTGAACATGCGTGTGTCTCAGATATTTTGGTATTGGGCAGTAACTATCTTCCCGGAAAATTATTGGGCAATAATTATTCAATTACTGGGCAATTGCCCAATGGCCACCCCCTTGGCTACGCCACTGATAGAATTGAATAATCGTCAATTGTTCGATGTAATCTTATGTTAAATACTCCTAATGTGCGCTAACACGTAGATCATGGATTAACTCAAACTGTTCCGATATATAGTGAATAATTATCGGACGTATTAAACAGATTTCGTATTGATAGAATTCTCGATATGAGGGTGTGGGTGTGTGGGTGTGGGTGTGGGGTGTGGGTGTGGGTGTGGGTGGGTGCTGGGTGGGTGCTGGGTGTGTGTGGGTGTGGCGTGTAAGTGTGGGATGTGAATGTAAATGAACGGAAGATCCACACCCACACCCACACCCTAATTCGTGGATGCATTATTTGACTGCGAGTTGTGTAAAACTATTTTCACTCTGACTTAATTTTCACACATTACTTCAATATATTAGTTGACAGTACCACACGCATGCCCTTTAAAATGATAAGTGAAATTAATAAAGATCAATATGAAGGTCATCTTTCATGGAAAACCTCAAAGAACTCTGGATTAATTTGCATTCATATTAATCAGCATGTGTCGAAATGTAAGAAAAAAAATGTTTTAGGTTTCTACTTTCAACAATATTCATATGATAAACGTATTGAATCCTAGATTTATACTAGTACAAAAACCATGATAAACTATGTTTACAAAATTCATCAAAATTAACTTGGTGTACTTTGTCTTCTTTTTTACAGAAACTAGTCTGTATGAAGTAGAAATTTCAGCGAGATTTGTGCTTCTTCTTTTTTATACAACGTGTGTTATTACAATCTTAGAGCTAAGCTATCTTCTGTGAAATAATCCTTTTTTCAGTGATACTCGATCAATCTTTGTATTGAATAGAAAGTGCTTAAAATTCGTTAAATATATTTTTAAATATTACTGACGATGTATTCCCATGTCTCGAAATGAATAGACGTAAATTCAACAAAACATGTTTTTGCCATTACGCGAGAAAATTATTCAATAAATACTTCAGTACATTCGAATTGTATCAAACCCCTTTTTTTAAAAATATCATACGTACACGAGATCATCATCACCATTAAACTCTATGTTCGGATTAGATGTATTAATAGCTTCACGCCCAAAATAAACAAAAAAAGGAGTCAAATTTCCTAAAAAATAAAATAATGATCTCAATAAAAAAATTTAAGCGCAATGCATACCAAGGCCACGATGCTTTGACTGATTGTACTATTCGGAGTATGAAGATAGATTAGTGACCCAGTCGGTGTTGCCATTAATTAGAACATCATAAAACATTTTATTCTTCCAAGAACGATTTAAACGTTCGACCTAAATTCATTTGAAAGGGAATTTTGGATAAAATAGAAATTCATTGTATTGACTTACTTTTCCTTGGGATTCAGGATGATACGCACGTGATCGTAAATGTCTAATATTTCTTTTGCTACATAGTTCATCGAATACGCCTTGAAACTCAGTTCCTTGATCAGTTTGTATAATACATGGCACTCCATGTTCACGAAAAATATGTTCCAGATGATTCGTCACTTCAGCTAATAAAAGAATGTAATCATATTATTTTTCTACTATATTTTAAACAAAAGTTGGGATATCCTCATTTCTGTTTACTTTTCTAATTGTGTAGCTTAACAGTATTGCTTCTTAATATGAATTACAAGTGTCACATGTGTTTCGGAAGACTTAGAATATTTTAATTTAAACTCGATATCGATAATTAAAAACAATAAAATTTGATTATCTTCGCGAAACACAATACTCGTACCTGAACTTTTACTGGTCAATGGACGTAGAAATAAATATCTTGAGAAAATATCGACGACCACAAGCACATAACGATATTCAATACCATTTTCCGTAACAGGCCGACGGGAAAGATCAACTAGATCGACCTGTAGGCGTTCGAATACTTGTTTCGCTTGTATAAGCTTGCTTGGACCTTTATTTGAAAAAACTGGGCGCATTCGACCACGTTCATCATTTTCTTTGATTACTTTTGCAATTCGTGCTTCCGATACCTTGTTGTATATTTGACCTAAATAGGTCAATAACCTTGCAAAAGGCACTCGTATAACTGATAAACTTATCTTACTTAAATGATGATGTAAAACTCGAGCACCACAACCGAAGCGTGCATTGTAGTGTGCTAAAATTACTTTATCTACCTCTTCTTCAGCTAATAAAACTAATACATTTAAATGTACCCGTTCTTCATTAACGAAGATAGGATTATCTGTATGAGTCTTTATACTCAGTAACTTTCGATTTTTCCGAACATTATCATATGCTCGATGCATATCTTGATCATCCATCGTTGCAGCTTTAGTATGAAATGGCGTATTCTCCTTGATAGTAATATGCACTAAGCTCAATACAGATTCACTTAAATGATGACACCGCTTCGATTTTTCAGCAGCTAATAGATCATCAAATGCACTTTTTCAAAATTTTTTATTTACAAACTTTTTGAGAGCTCATCAAAAGCCGACATGATTATGATTAACACGCAGTAGAATGATCTACAATACAGAAAATATCACTTGATGTTACTGCTCTTTTTCTATTAACTAAAACAAATTGTCAAGGGAACAAACGTTATGGATTTTATCATTTCAACAGATCGGTGAAAATATTTTACAAGCTTTTTGAACAGAATAATGTATTATGATTACAAAATATCAATTTAATTTCGTCCCCAAACAAAATCATATTCGTTCTGTGACTGTCAAATATGAGTACGTTGACTGTTTCTAAGTGAGTCATCACTAAAAAAAAGTAGTTTTTATTCGTTATATGAAATAACCAACCCTTTTCCCCCATTAATGAATTTCTTGTGCCTCTATCATGGTTTCCATGTTTTTCCTTAAACCGTTGGATTCCCTTAAACGGTGCCTACAATGGATATTGATAAGTGGCGCCCTCGAAACCTGTCTTCATCTACAATTGGTTATCATTCGACATAGTGAAAAAGAAAGGAAAAAGGCAAAATGTTGATGTTGTTTTTTTTTTATTGAATTGAATAATGGAACAGCCACAACAAAGGTTAACTCGTCAGACAAAAGAAAATTTATCATCAACATCATCATCTTCTCGTATTCTCGATGCATCAACACGTGCACGTCGTACACAAAAATTTCTTGACTCACTTGAACAAGATAATTTTCATGACGATCCAACGGAACCATCATCATCATTCGATTCAACTTTAACTCAAGAACAAATAGCCAAAAGTCTTAGTAATACATCTGCATTTGGTTATAGTCGTCATTCTAAAGGATTAATTCTTGAATCTGATGAACCAACTACAATAACACCAAATTCATCAAATAAACGTCGTAAAGTACAATTTAAATATGATGTATTTAAAACACGTTTTCGTAAAAATTTACAAACATTATTAGATGAAGAATTAGGTTCTAATGGTGAAAAATCAATTGACGAAAAAAATTATTTTACTATTGTAGCTAAACCATCAAAATATCCATCTATAAAACTTTGTTCTGTATGTGGTTTTTTATCTCAATATACATGTCAAATATGTGGAAGTCTTTATTGTTCATTAAAATGTCTTGATATACATAAAGATACACGATGTTTAAAATTTACTGTTTAAACAAAAAAGATAACAAACGACAATTTATTTTTCTTTCTTGCAGATAATGTCACATACAATTCTTCTTCTTCAATCAACAAATAAACTTGATTCACGTACTTATTCTGATTATGAATCTGTTGATGAATGTCTTGATGGTAATATTGAATAATTTATTTATTTATTTATTTATTCAAAAATTTTTATTTCTATTAATTTTAATATTAGGAATATGTAAAGTATTTGAAGAACATTTAAAAAAACGTAATCCAACATCACCATCTATAACATATGATATATCTGAATTATTTGAATTTATTGATGAAATATCAGATTTAAGTTGTTTAGTTTTCCAAAAACAAACTGGACAATATAAACCACATAATAAAGAATGGATTAAACAAGAAATATTTCAATTATTACGTAAACAAGCTTCTGGTGGAAAATAAACAAGAACATTTTTAATACATGGGAATAAAGACATTTTTTTTTCTTCATTTTCTGTATGAATATGCAAATTTTTGTTTGGTTTTCTTCATTGTTTATTGATATCTATATTTAATCATGAATAAACCAAAGTTCAACGATATAGATAAACATAAAATATTTAATTAATAAAGTTTTTGGGAATATACCGAAACGAATATGAAGATAAAAATTTAATTCAAATTTTAGAAATCTGTAGAACTAAATAGAAAAATTTCATTTTCGGGAGCATTCATCAAAGATTTCTCCGAGTTGGGATTTTACAGATAGAGTTTGCAAGGTCTAACATTTTCGAATCCCGTCGAACTATATTTTGATACTTTCAATGAAATTTTCTAATTGGCATTGGATAGTTGCCATGTAGATATGAAATACTTTTTCTGTCTTGAAGAACAAACTTAGGAGAGTACATACATAAAACAAAGCAATGTTCAGGAACGCCCATCTTGTAATATCACTCTGGAAGTCTTCTCGGGAACTATTATGTCTGATTTCTGCAGCATATTAGTGTATTGGAAAAAAAGAACCGATTCGTTTCTACTGTATAATTTCAATAATAGTTTACATAATGAACAAGATCGATGGTATAGAAAATGACTATTAAAGTGAAAGACTTAGTCATTAAATTATATTCCAGTAAGATCGTACGATAATATTTGTAAATTGTTTTTTTTTAAGTATAGATATTTTGACAAAAGAACTATATATTAGAAAATCTTTGAGTATAGTTTTAGAAAAATAAAAGATATGAATCAATGAATGCAAGAATGAATATATTCGTCATATTTTCGTAATACAATTGAAAATCATCTAATTTTCATTATCTTGTAGCTTTGTTTGATATGTTACAATAAATCACAAATGAAATGTCAAAGTGTCAGATTCCACTATATATCTTATTTCTGAATCTTTTGCTTGCAAAAGCAAAATATAAAAGACTAAAAATTGATTTTTATATTTTTTTTTTTTTTTTGAGTTTCATATCGGACATAGCCTTTTAGAGAAATATTCCCGTTTTTTCTATAGTTCACCTTTTATCTACTGGTCTTATCATTTCAAAAAGCCAAATGGTTGAGCTACACCCTCATTCTTTACCTGTTTTTTTTTGACAATTCTTCAACATTTAAAGTTACAAAAAAGATTGAAGTTCACAATATTTCATGTTCGGTGAATAAAAGAAAACAGTGATCGTGTACTGGTAAATTTACCTACAATCTTTTTATAAAGCAGTAAAGAATGCCAAACAAATCTTGACCTTTTCATGTAATATTGTTTGCTCACATGTTTCTGTATTGTTCGAGATTGATATTCAGAGTACACATACTAAATGTTTAGATCTACTCTACAGTGAAATTTCAAACTTTTGTTTATTTTTGTTACAGAAATACAAGTGACATCATATAAAATTATTTTTGACGCTGTATTAATAATCTTAAATAAACGGTGCTATTCAAAAGATTTACAAATCGAATTTGTTTTAAATACATAATAAAAAACAAATCATTCATGAACGTTAATATATTTGCTCTTCTCATGGATCTATTACTTGCTACAATCGACTCGTTATTTTTTCTATTAGTTGTTTGCGCTTTTCTGCTATAAATATTCTCGATAGTTGTAGTATTTGATTTTCAATTCTAATTTTTTGTCAAATTGTTCATCTCTTAGTCTTTCCTTGATCGCATCATACATTGTTTATTGGTCAAATATTAGCGAATTTCACATTATCTACTATACATAAATGCTCGATTTGAACATTACGTCAATAAATATAATGAAAAGAATTGTTTCAAAAACTTCTTAATTATTGTCAATATGAGTAGATCGAAATCAGATAGGACATACGGTCATGAACCAATATAATCGATGACTATGCACTAGAGATAAACTTTTCAAACTCAATATATCTCATATACCATTACTTAGTGCCATGAAAGATTATCAACTTGTCTCATCTATTAACAGTTATGTATTAAATGATTCAGAGCAATTTAAATTTTCTTGTTTATCATTATATGAAAAACACCTATGTCTTGGCTATTTCAACGTCAAACAGTATGGTTTTTGGAACCTTTTCTTTCTATCTGACGCATTGATGATAAGACCATAAGTCAATGTTCTTTCTAAAGTGAAATATATTATAGAACACAAGCATAGTGGTTAACTAACTTGGAAAGTTCAAATAGTTTCATCTTCTTTTCGTTTATTTACGATAAAAATATATGGAATAGATCAGTATATAAGTTACAGTTAATCTTTCTGCATCAAATGTTTCATAGATGTTGTTAATCATAACTTATAAAGACGAAAAGAGGCTTCGTTCGAGAAACCTAAATAAAATTATGTATGTACGATATCAATGGTGCCAAAAAATATTTCGACCATAGTATTATTGTTAGAGTTTCATTCGAAGAGATCTTTTTGTGATCTTGTTGCTCTTTCTAGAAATGTACGACTGTTGAATCATCGTTTTTTTCTTTGACTATTGTTTCGTGCATCCTAGAAGTTTGAAATCGAAGGATGTATTCTTCACGTCGACGAACTAATATATTTATAGCACTATATTCTATCACTTCTTGATCTTTCATTGATGCTAGTAAACCACGATGTCGACCCATCAACATAGTTGCAATAAGTATCACTTTACTTCCAGCAGAAAGTATAGAAGCAAAGCTTGTTGTCTTGTTGGGATAACCAAGAGACATACCAACTCCACCAAAAGCAGAAATAATCTCAAAAATAATCTTCAAAAGTGTAATATCTGGATCGGCTGGTGACATTCGACGATATTCAATAGCACAAATAAGAAATATAAAGACAAATAACCAAGTTCGTGTCAATATAAAAAAATCAAATGTATGTTTAAATAGTGCTCTGATAAAATGAATAAGAAACAAACGTAAACGTAAAGCTTTGATACGTTTTGAACGTTTTGGATTGGTTTTTTCATTATCAATACTTTTGGAAAGTTCTTTTTTTGCGAGTTCTTTAGTGACAAGACTTTGTCGACGTAGAAAACCTTTCATTTGTTTGAACAGCGAGGTGTCTGTGGTTGTGGTTGGTGTCATCGAGAATGCACGTTGTAACATCAGTGGAAGTGACTTTGACGTATTTCTTTTGTTATTATTTGTTTCAGCATCGACTTCTGCTTGAGCCTCTAGAGTCAACCAATAGATTTCAAATGGTGATTCATCAAGTGCACACAACATTTGTGGTTTAGTAGCCATCAATAATAAATAGACAAGAAGTGTTGCTGTTGCAAATAAACTAATATCAAACGATTGAAAACCACAAAATCGTAAATTGATAGTTTGAAAAATAAAAATTATGAAACGTATACCAGAACTATATTGTTGTAAGTCTTTACTGTTTAAATCGAGTATAAGTGAAATACCTATTCCCATTGAATATAGTATGATGGTGACACAAAAGTAGATTTGAGTTTGTAGTGTAGGATATAGAAGAGTAGATAGATGATGATTGTTTAGAAGAATATAATCGAAAATTGCCTTGTGACGCCAAGGAGCAAGTCGACGTGATAGAAAAACAACATTACGTAGTAGAATCGGAAAGAATGATGAACCACTCATCACCAACTAAAAAAAAGTAGATGCTAGTGAAGAAATGACAACAAAGGCAAAAAAGGCATTACTAGAACTAGAACAATATTGAGAAAAACATCATCAGCATAACGTGTAAGACTTGTTGAAAAAGGTGTTAAGCCATTTTGATTGAAACTGAAAAGAGTTAGCATACCTGATATATACCATGGACTGAGAGTGATATTGTTCTGCATTAAATATTGAGGACTACTATGTGTCTGAAGCCATGAACCAATAATGATGAAACCAATGGTATATATAGTAAAAGAAAGACTCAGTATAAGCACGATACACATGATATATGCACGATAACGCAGTTTTACTGGTGTTGGCAATCTTGCCAATTCAGCACGAACATGCGATGGCAAATTTTGGTCCCGTCGAATATTTGACGCTTCGCATTCATCATCATTTCCCAAATCACATTTTTCGTTATCATCATCAACATTGGTACCTTGAGTAGTTTTGTGAGTTTGAGCTTTAATTATGAGTGCTGGTAGTGTACTCATTGCAAAACCTGATATGAATGCAAATCCCATCATAACAAGCTGTGATGCTCGAGAGAGCTGCGCAAAATCTATGGTAGTTAAACCACAACTACATATAGTTGAAACAGTCGTAAACCAAGAATC
>CAJNOP010001755.1:12550-24494 GCA_905250075.1 Rotaria sp. Silwood1 | reverse complement strand
AGATCATACTGTTACCCCCCTGGAATAATATTATTTACCACCCTGTACAATTATTTTTCTTTTATTTCATTTGTATCAATTGAAACGGTTTGATGAATCATTAAAAAAAATTATCGATTATCGAGTTTATTCTTTATCAAATATGAAATCAATACAGTTATCAATTCCAATTGTTGAATAACAATATTTTCCATTTTTAACAACTTCAAATCTAAATTCAACATATCAATCAGAGATTCTCATAAATAATTTGTTTTCTCATTCAAAATTTTCAAATGTCTAATGATTCTGCTCAGCGTATTATTGAACTGAAATTAAATGTTATTTCTGGTGGATTTCGGTCAAATATTTATTCACCGTTATACTTTATGGAAAATGTACTGTAATAAAATGTATTTCCAACGTGAAAGTATGTTTACCTTGAAGATAAGCACATGATCAGAACAATGTTTGTACTGTTCACTCTCTCTATTCTAACGTATAGCGAAAAGTGATTAATGTTATTATGCGACATCACATGTTGAATTCAATGAAAAGTACTGATTAATGCATGAAACACCTAAATATCGAAATAAACAGTAATAAAAGAGAGAGACAACTACATCTCAGTTCAGTTTAGTTGAATATTTTCAATTTTACAGAGAACAATAAAAATCTGTTCATTTTTATTCTTCAAGATAAAATACAACAAAAGTAAGTTACGAAACAATGAATATTGAATTTTATTGGTGATTATAAGATGCTTTCAACTTGCACTTTTAGCAGCTATAAAACTCATTCTCACCTTCTCAAGATAGTGGCACAAGCCTTTGCAATAGGGCCAAGGTATGCATCAATACCAAACTAATTGTCATCCTTGAGTAAATGGAAATTAGAACAGGATCCTGAATAAAATGTGAGAAAATACTTGAAACGTAAGAAATTGAAATATTAAATTGTATAAATATGAATTTCACAATGACATCTGTGATTTGAGAAAAAGATTAGTTGATCAAGTTTGATAAATAGAGAGTTATAGAAGTTCACTTTCCGTTCGGATTTTGGAACGCTAAAAATCTTGCTGTTAGGATCTTATATTCTATTACTCCATCCCATTGGTTTGATTGATAAACAAGAATATGAAAGTCTAATTTTATGAAACTGCCTGTACTTCATTTTCTCATCGTTGCATCTCCGCATATTGCATCCAATGAATATGAAGCGAAGTTTGAGTATAAAATAACTAA
Source organism: Rotaria sp. Silwood1 (assembly GCA_905250075.1). Lineage (NCBI taxonomy): Eukaryota > Metazoa > Rotifera > Eurotatoria > Philodinida > Philodinidae > Rotaria > Rotaria sp. Silwood1. The sequence goes on along the minus strand of CAJNOP010001755.1, from coordinate 23,268 downwards.
CATTTTTCGTAGAATAAATTTAAAGAATTTGAACAAATATCCCATTGAATATGACACAGAATTATTTCACTACATCTGCAATTAGATTTCAACAGTTCACAGATCTTTTCTTCATAAGAGAGTAACTGAATACGGCAGTTAATCAGTGTAACAACGAATAAAATAATCAAATAAATTTTATTCTTATTAAGTTCGATTAGTTCGAGGTCGAAGAATCACAATAGGACGAATTTGAGGGTGGCACGGTAGTAATCTAGACCAAATCTCCGGTAGTAAACTGAGACACATGAATGGCATGAATATAGTAATAAATCGAACCAAAAAATTAAGATACGACACTTGTATAGTAACAGCGAAAGTTGGTAGACAACAATTTTGTACAATACTTACAGCGGTTGCTGGCAATGTCAATATGAGAAAAAGACTTGCTAAGACTAACAATTGAATAATCATACGACGATATCTGCGCCAATTGAAATGATTTCGATGTATTTGTTGTTTTTGCCTGATCACTCGTACGATCAGAGCTACAGTAGAACCAAGAACAATGAAGATGGGTACAAATTGATGCATGATTCGAGTATACAACGCCACAGACGAAATCTTTAACGAACATGGAAATCCACAGAAGAGCGACTTCATATTGAACTGATTTTGACATGGATAGAAAAGAATGATCACGGTATTAGAGATAATCGGATAGATAAAAGTCGTCATAAAAAGAGGAATGCAATGAAATAATATTCGACCACGTCGAGTAGCGAATATTCCAGAATAAAAGATGAGCAAATGTCGTTCAATAGAACTCCATGCCATTGTCCAATAAGTTCCAACAGTAAATATCGAATTGATAAAATTCCAATAAAGACACATCGCATCGGTCGATGGTATGACCTGACTAATGCGCAGATAATTAAGTGTTAGAGGATGATTGAGAAATGAATCAAAGATTGAAACAATCAATAATATCAATGGTACATGATTGTGAAGCGCAGATCGAAGATTACGATTCAGTAAAAACTGAGTAAGTGTAAAAATTGAACATAGGATAGACGCAATGTGACAGATTTGCATGATAATATACTTAATCTGATTTGATTGATCTATGATAGCATTAGTTATAGCTGTAGTGTTCGACATGTTCAGTAAACAGAATGAGGGATCTATGTATACAAAAAAAAAACTAATTAGACTTCCGATATCGAATAGAACAATATTGTTTTACAAAGAAATAAAAAAAAAGATTGTGACAACGATGATATAGCTTTATATGAATTATAATTGTAACTGAAGAGAGGACTATTTTATAAGAAAATTACTTACATATGAGAAAATTTTTTGAATAGATCGATACTAGCAATTGAATTTATTAATAATTGAATTGAAATTTCAATTATTATATGTATATTTTATTCGAGATCAAAATAAGTAAAGAGTGTGTTTTCTTTCTGAACTTATTTATGTCGCAAGAAATAAGATAATGAGATTCTTTTTTAATTATACTTACATTGAAATTTTTTTTCTTCTCTATTATAGGACGCAAATATTTAACCCACTACGCCATTCTATAATTTGCAGATGTACTAACAAATTGTTACCCTTTGTTGTTAAAAATGACTGAAATTATAGTACTTGAACATGACAATGGAAAAAGTATTCAAGAGCACGTATCGCTGCTTAGAAAAATACTTTAGACTATCTTGCATATCAGATATATATCACGTCATTCGCATTCTAACTAGGGTAATTTAAAAATAGGAAGTATAGTGAATTTTCAGATAATGACCGTTATGTTATTGAGAAAAAGCTGTTGTTGCATATTGATCTTCAAAATATGATCCATAGCAATAAATCTGTTTTTACAAATATAAAGTATTAATTTCAGTGAAAATACTTAGGGCAATCTAAAAGTAGTGTCGTCAAGGTCTTATTTTCTTATAGTAAGCAAAAAAATTGTTCTTTCTTTATGAATAGATAGAGCGTCTTTCGCTCTATCTTTCTAAGCTATTTGATCGATCTTCACTCAATATTAGAATAAAAAAACCTTGGTAAAAACTGTTTTTGTTGAAAGCTGGCTGGTTGCATTACATTATATCATCATTCTTGCATGCTTGCTTTCTTTTCATTCTTTCCTTGTTTTTCTCTTATCTTTTTTTTTCGTCGTCTTGCCATGTGATTAGTCGTCTATGCATACATATATCGGCTTGTTCACGTAACGCGTCAACTCTAATACCAATAGTTTGAAAAATTAGGTCTAAGTATCACCACTATTACCCGATATAGTTAGGGAGGAAATGGGTAAAAGCTATTTGTAGTTTTCAGAAGACGAGGTTTAACTCACATTTATTCAATATTGTGGATGTCTTAATAGCAGGAAAAGGGTTATATTTTTTCGGTTTTCGTCATCGCATAACGTTAGTGTGACCAAAGTTTCACCATGAATAAAAGACCTTTTTCAAAAAAGCATTTCTCACATTAATACTCCAAAGTGTTTTCTACGAATCTATTATAAAATATTTTGTTCAGGATAATATACATTTGGAGAAAAACAAAGAACAAACATAACACCCCCAAATTTCTGTCCCTTGTTCATCATCGCGTAACGTTGTGTATTTTTGCTATAATTTCCAGAATGGTTAGCTAAATAAACTCAAATTTACTGGATTCCAAGAGTATCTAAGAAGACACATCTTTTGACGAAAAAATCAAATTTCTATGGGATTTCGTTGCTGAGAAAATTTGAAGACAATGTGGACAAAACGTCATCGCGTTACGCTTGGACAAGCCGATATGTTAAGAGATATGTCGTGTCTTGTCTTCTTTGTATATATGTATAGTTTGCTGCAATATTTTTGAAACAACCAAAAAAATTAAGTTGGATTGAGCCTTAACAGTGTCTATTTGTTTCAGATGAGTATAGAAAACTTTCGCTTCTATATTATATTGCGTACTGAAATTAACATTCCACTAGGCGCTATTCATCCTGGATTATCTTCTGTTTATGGTGATCAAGCTTCTTCTCTTACAACAGTTCAAAGATGATCTAAATCGTTTCGTGGAGGGCAAGAAGAAATCGAAGATGAAGTAAGACTTGGAAGGTCAATCACTGCCCTAGTCAAACATCTTGTAAGCAAGATCTTGGGCAAGATACAAGGTACAGAAATGTTAACAGATCTTGAAAATTTAGGTACAAGATAATCATATTATCTTGTACCAAGATCTTGAATCAGATCTTGGGTCCAGATAAGTAAGATCTTTTTTACAGATATTTAGGATATTGGGCACAGATTAATAAGATCTTACGAATGGATTCATTAGATCTTGGGCACATATTATGATAAAATCTGTTTCGTACGTCGTGGTTTGTGATACAATACATGATTTATTCTGAAGCTATGACTCGAACCTATCATAAAGCGAATTTTTTTTTCTGTAAAATCATATTATCACACTTTCAATTTATTTTCATTTGAATTATTCCTATCTCAAATAATTGAAGCAAGTCAGACCTTGGAATCTGACTGGCCTTGAGATGGCTCGATCTCCATTGGAGTGCTTCAAGGCAGTCCTTCCTCGATGATTGATCGATATCAGTATGTTCTCGAATAATTAACATTCGAGAAATAGTTTTTAAAAAATTTATTTTGAAAATGTATGCTTCACATGTTCAAACACGTTGTTTATATACGGCTATGTATGCATAAAAAGAACGGTGAATGACTAGTTAGCACATAAATACTAATAATATCGTTCTTTTACTCAAGATCTTGTGAGAAGATAATAGTAAATGATGTCTCTTCTATGATCTTGACAAGATCCTTAGTGCAGATTTATCCGATAAAACCAAGATATTCACATACATATGATCTTTTCCAAATCTTTTCAAGATCTTGCTTATTGGTCCCAAGATTTCAAGATCTTGCTTACAAGATGTTTCACTAGGGTGGAACTACAGCTGAAAATATAGAACAAGTTCACCTTTTAATCGATCATGATCCTTACATTACAATTGAAGAACTGCAGGAGTAAACTGATTTAAGCTATGGGACTGTTCAGCGAATCATCTCGGATCATCGAAAGGTTAGGAAGCTTACCGCTCGTTATGTACCCAAGGATCTGAATGATTTTCAACGGTCTGAGCGAGTTCGAATATGCAAGGCAAATTTAGTAAAATTCCAAAAAGGAACACGACGTTTATGTGATGTAATAACTGGTGAAGAGTCATGGTTTTATCATCAACAGATTGGTTGAAAGTCATCACACGCTGTGTGGATGGCAGGGTGTGGGTGTGGGTGTGAGTAGTAATGGAGCTGCAAAGCATATTACAGATGAAATAATACCTTCTGTAATAGTTTTACTTATACGATGATATTTATTGTGCGGTTCTTGCTAGCAATTAACTGCACATATAACCACATCGACTATTGGATATTTTCCTACAGTACGACATACCGATTGAGTTGCACCATTAACGCTTGAGTGTGTAAAATAACTCAATGCTCTTTCGCTGTAATCAGTCAATTCTAATATAGAATTTAAATTATATGTTGTCCAAAAATTATCTAATGGTGATTGTTGACCAGTTTTACACAAATAAACGAAATCACAACTTGAATCAACTTTAAACGGGACATTGTCAGTATCATTTGGATTTCTAATGACCCATTTTGCTCGTTCTAATGTTTTACCAAGATTATCACTATTAATATTGCAAGGTTTTGTTGTCAACTCTGGAAATTTTGTTTCAATTGCATATGTTCGAGCTTTTTCTGCTTTTGTTGAATTTTTATATAATTGTCGAATCAGTAGAAGTGGATATTCTCTGGAATCCTTTACAAAATCATCCGGCACTGTCTCACCAATTTTATTGAATGTAAATCGTCGAAAATCATCAAATGAAAAATAATGATATTCGGTTCCATCAGAATATTCTGGGCGTATATTATAAATAAATTTTGCTGTACGCACATAAACTTAAATATGATCATTTTGATTTGATGCAATCAATACTGAATAAGGAGTTCTTATGTCCTATGGGGGAAAGTATAAAATATAATCACCCTCTTTTAATTCTGACAGACGTAATGGCAAATCTTGTTCGATTGCTTGTTGTTCTAGGTGAATATTTTCCCAATGATCATTCATTGTTTCATCAATTATTGTTTTTAAATTTGCAATATTAAATCCTTTTGCACAAATACTTCTGATTGTATCTGGATCATTATCAGGTTCATCATCAATAAGACCCGCTGTAAATACAATTTGAACTCGATCAGAATCTAATTCAAAAGTCTCAATCAATAGTTTACGTTCACTATCTTCAAGTTGTTTTCATGATTCAATTGACTGAATATACATAGAATCCCATTTTGTTCGAGCAAATATAATACGAGATCATCTTCCTAAATGTCTCTATTATATAATCATTATAATAGTCTTCCAGAGGTGAGCAAAATACTCGAAATACTCGTACTCGTACTCGAGAATCAGATACTCGAGATTTTAGATGAATTATATTTTTTAAAAACTAGTGTGATTTTATATTCTCTAAGGTTGTACTGAACAGTGTATGACTTTTTCTGTCCATTTTATAAATCCTTACATATGTGTGATACAAACTTGTATGACGACAGTTGCCATGTCGTATTTTCGTTATCCTCTTTGTTCATTCTCTTACCTCTTTACACTAGTAATATCATATATCTGAATTCAATTCTGATTGATTTGAAGAAAAATGATCTTTTACTTAATACTCGAGACAGGAATATTTTAAAAGAATTTGTTTCTTATTTGAGTTATTTGATGAAGCTACTGTATTAACACAAAGTGAATCTTATGCTACTATTAGTCTAATTGCACCTACTGTTCTTGGTATTTTATTTGATCTCGAACGTGAGCTATCTTCTTCTACTTTAATTCTTGCTTCTCTATGTAAAGCTCTTATTTCTTCAACTAAATCTCGATTTAGTGGCTTCTTCGTCATTTTGAAATTGATGTACCTTTCGATTGGTACTCTATGTCAGAACGTTTTTCGGATGTGATCTTTCTTATTTTTCCACTCCTTGATGGTTGTTTTCAATTACTGTGACATAATACTCCTCATACTGATGCTAAAGCGCGTGTTCTTAAGAAAATTTGTAGTGCTTTTGTTTGTTTTTTTTTTCTAAATTGACTTATCAGTTATCAAAGAATACCGGTGCTGACTTATCAAACACAACTGAACAAGCTGGTGCTGATACTCTGCCGAAGAAAACTGATTCTTCCCACAAATGAAAATGTCTATTTCCTTATTTAAATGATACACAAAAGATTTCATCTGATGATTAAACAAACGTTTTACTTGCACTTGATGGTTTTTTATTTGAAAAAAATCGTAAAGAAGATTTACTTTTTGCGAAAAAACATCTGTATCCATGTTTATATCAACTTGGATTGAAATATTTGTCAGTATCGGTAACAATTGCTCCGATAGAACGTGTTTTTTCTCAATCTGACGTTGTCATACATCCACATCGAGCAAAAATTAACTGGCAAAAATGTTTGTTTACTTTCTATCTTAAAGTGTAATAAATTTCTATTATAATTTTTCTTCTTGAAATTTGATAATAAAAGGTAGTTAAAAAAAAACTTTTTGATTATTAATTGTTTCAATACTCTGCTGTTAACGTAAATGTGCCATATGTTGTCTGCAACCGCTTTCGAAATCCGTTTTTGCGCCTTTATACGTCTGTACTCGTACCCGTATTCGAGAAACTGGTACTCGTACTCGTACTCGAAAAAGTCCATACTTGCTCACCTCTGTAGTCTTTTAATAGTTGATCAATATGATTATCAAAAACAAATACGCATAAATGAAGTTTTTGTTTTTAAACCATTATTATATTTGGCTACAATCTCTTTTGTTAGTTGTACTTCTTTATATTTGTATCCATTTTCTTCTTTTAGACGATGATCTGATAATCTATCATAATTGGGATCCATCTATTGTTTATAGTAATAAATTTTTTCTGGTTCTATTGCTTGTGAGTTACCCTTATATAATCAAAAAATGGTTCATATTAAAATAAAGCAATGCGAAAAATTCTTACCGGTGTATCAATTATCCAATATCGATCATTATTATATTTACACAATGTACCAATAGCCATATATGTGGTTGGTCGATTGCCAGATTTGAATGCTTGATTACCCGTTAAACATCTTAACAGCTGACTTTTTCGCCCGTCCTGTAAGACCAACGAAACCTACAAAAACATCTTCTGGTTGAATGTTTTTATTATCACTGACTAAGTGGATTTTTGGCGTTTTTCCACCTTTTTCATATAAATCGAGAACTATTCGCTTGTACTTTTCTTTTTCTGTTTCTTCTTGTTCTTCTTTTTGTTCTTTTTCTAAATCACTACTTTGATTTTGCACGATTGTAGTCATTGTATCCATTACAGGTGTGTGTTGGTTTTCATTAGAACCAGACTTCTGTCGAAACAAATTGTTTCTTAATGTTTTTAAGTAATCTACGAAATAAGTAACTATTAAACAAGCCAAACGTAAATTTAATGATTCATTAGTGTCGAACTATATCTCAATTATATTACTCCATTGACTTAGCCCTGTATAAAACCAGAAGAGCCCAAATATATTTGTATAGTAAAATGATAGGGAACAATCTATAATCACCAACAAAACAATTAAAAACCATCTCAATTGAATAAATAGAATATTTAATTAAAGATTTTCAATTGGGCATTCGATCAACTGATAAATATTATAAAAAATAATATAAATAATGGTAAATCCGATTATTAGTATTTCATATGCCGGATTAATTGAGGAAAATAACTGAAATAGTTGATCTTCTGTTATACGATGTATTTGTATATTATTATCTTTGTAAAACTAGGGGTGTGGGTGTGCGTGCGGGTGGATGTGGGTGTATGTGTGGGTATGAGTGTGTGGAGTATGGGTGTGTGAGTGTGGGTGTCGGTGTGCGTGGCTGGGTGTAGGTGTGGATGCGGGTGTGAGTGTGGGTGTAGGTGTGGGTATGGATGTGGGTGTGGATGCGAGTGTGGGTGTACGTGTGGGTGTGCGGGTGAGAGTGTGGGGTACGAATAATTCTCTACATCCACACCTACACCCACACTCACGCCCACCCACACCCACACCCACACCCACACCCACACCCACACCCACACCCACACCCCCCCCCCCACACCCAGCGAAATGTCAAAAAGAACTTGGACTTACTTGCTTTTGTAACAGTATTTCGCGATGCCGAGATTTTAATTGTTGAAGTCGAGTTGAGCCCAGTATCCAATAATCGCTTTAAATCGTTCATCCTTGATGATATCATTGATACAATACGCGTCTTACTTTATCAACATTTTAAAATCCAATATGTAGAAAATAAATATTTTCCTTTCTGTACAGTTGTTTGAAGGAATCTCTTTGATTCATCCTTATAAAGTTGTTAAAGGGTTGGTGTGGGTGTTAATCTTCTCTTAATGGCCACCACAGCCTACACCGACACCTGCACTCACAGCCACACCCACTCACACACCACATCCACATCCACACCCACACCCTAGGTCTGATGGAGTCCAAGTATAGGCCCGGACTTTTTTATTTAAAAACTTTCGGCTTTGAATAGCTCTTGTACAGTTTTAATCAAATAGTCTGAGAGAAGAAATATTGCGCTACAAAATGTGTATTTGAATAATAGTTCAGTATTCAATATGGTAGAATGGCTCACGATTCTTTGGTGGGGTCCAGAAAAACCGATGCAGCTCCCTACCTGACAGAAAGAAAGAGAACGAAAGACATCGATATATATGTATAGAAATAAAGAAAAAGAACGAACACACACATGTATAGTATAACATAATTCTCTCTTACAGCACATCTTTGAAAATGTGCCATAACACAATGAATCGATATTGCCCTTTTTATATCAAACTTACCTTTAATTTAAATAAACTATTGCTCAATCAGTATAGTTATCGTTTATTCAATATAATTATTGTCCATTCAGAATATTTATTGCTACATTTCATTATTGCTCATTTAAATTATTTTATTGCTCAATTAAATATAACTCAAAAGAAAGCGTGGTTATCCTAGAAAGGTCATTAATGCTTTAATAACAAAATAATTTTAATTATTTGTGCTTGATTATTTATCAATAATTAATATTATAATTGTCAAAATTTATTTTTATATTTGTCAAAAATAATAAATTATTGTGAAAAATCTTTTTTTTTATTTGTTAAATTAAATAAATTATTGGTAATTCAAGTTTTATGTATTTATCATTTTTCATTTATTTAATGGTCATATTATTTTATTGATCTTTCAGTATTTTTTTATTTATCAATTAAATGCATGCCAAATATTTATTGAAAAAGCAAAAAAAAAACGCAATAAATATTATATTAAAATAAAAATTAAGTTTGATATTAACAGCTGTATTGTTAGTACCAGGAGTAGTACTGCTGCCAACAGTTGTATTCAAGTTCTGATTGTTACAATAATCCGTATAGCAGCACGTTAAAGAAATAAAATTGCTTGACGCGTTTAACATCTGCTGACACGTCGTATTTGGGATCGCCATCCACATTGATTTTTGCGTTTGTGCTTGTTGTTGCTGTGACGTACAGGCATCATTACCACTAGAGCAGACAAATTGCATACTTGTGCACACGCATGTATCGTTACCACATGCGTTTGATATATTATTCGTGTCTATTGTTGTTATAGGATTGGAACTATCTGATGCTCCATAATAGCAGATAATAGCCGAAATGAAAGGAGCAATACAGGCCAACCAGATAAGAATGAAAAACAACTTCAGGTTTACGAGAGTGTATAGTCAAATGAAAGAGCGTGTATTCAAATGAGAGAATCTATGTTCTGCCTCACTGGTTATTATATGAAAATGAATATACGCATAGAAAAATAACATATTGAGTCAATATGCGCAGTCACATAGGTTTATATGCCGTTCTTTTTTTTCTACACATCCACACCGAGAAAAAAAACGCACTTGTAATCAAAAAATATATTGAAGATATGAGCGATTTATTTAGAAGTGTAAACATTGTAACGCAAATGTCTAGTGTATAAATATAGACAAATACTTTCACCTGCGTTTTTCTGTTTGTTTCTACTACATCCAACAAAATATATCGCACATAAATATCACCAAAAGAATGAAATAATAATAATCATACTAAAATGAAGTGATAAATAGTGAATTTTGAATTTATTATTTTTATTCTCAACATTTCGATCTCCTTGCAGATTGTTTTCAATTATTAGAGCTTTACTTTTTATAAATTCAATTAATTCACTATTTGCTACTATATTACTATGATTATGATTATTTTGTTCTTTTTCTTGATATTTATATTTCAGTTTTTACTTTAGTGGTATTGAGACATGAATCCGTGAAAAATATAATTAAGTAAAAAAATTCTATTTTTTTGAAAATGATCTCTGAGTAGATCAAAAAGCTGAAAATAAATACAATAAATTCAACATTTACTACTTGTCACGAAATTTCATTATCATTAGGAATGAATATATCAGATGAATAACATGTTTTAAAGGTGAAGAATTTTTGCTCTCTTGATAATTAAATGCAATGGATCATTGGTCCAGGTTGCTTATGATTGTCATCATCAAAACTTTCTTGAGTTATTGGGATTGAAAAAACTGTTGTTTTG
>CAJNOP010001755.1:0-12450 GCA_905250075.1 Rotaria sp. Silwood1 | reverse complement strand
CGAGGCACTTTCCTTCCAGCAGACCTGGAATGGATTTCTTATTATTACTTCTCCTGATAATAGTTGGTTCAAGTCAATGGGATTTCGTAAAAATAGTATCTTTCCAAATAGATTAATTAATCAAGTGAAGCATTGCCTAATTGAATGGGTAGATTTTGATGTAGTTCATGTTAAACAATACGAATACTTTAAGAAATCAACGAATATGATAAACTCCTTCATATATAAATATTTCCTTTTGCCATCTTAGGCCTTCTAATATTTAAGACACAATAAATAAATACTATGAACCTGAGAATGAAATGATTGAACCTTAAGTATATAGCAATACATTAATTTAACCTTTAAGCCCTTTTTGTGATACCGACAATAAATGAATAGTGTTATCTAGTCATTGTCCTCAGAATGATACAACTGTTACATGGATTGTCTCCGTATACTTTTCTTTTCTTCATCTTCTGATTATTGTTGTTGGTTGTTATTGTTTTACAGTTATTAATCTCTCTTTACTCTACTTTGTTACTACTTTTGTTATTATATTTTCTGTTACTACTTTTCTTTACATTATGGTGTTTTTATCTACTGTTATTTTAAATGTACCTCTTACTTTATATAGTAGTGTAGTTGTTACACCCATTATTTGGCGTTTTTCACGTACGTTAGTTCTTTCTCTCTCTCTTATATCTCATTTGTGAACCAGTTACTTATGGCACAATAAAAATAGATATTAAAAAAAAAAAAATTTCTCATAGTTCTCGTATTTGATCATATCCTCGCGTTGAACTTGTAAAATGAAGTAGTAATAGATATTGTTTGTTTATTTTTTGTTATATTTTTTTCAATCATCCTCTTACACATGCAATTAATAATATGTATCAATATTTTCCAAAGTTTGATTCAGTCGAATGGTTGTATTATAAAAATCATCTAATCGTATGTTATATGGAATATATAACATTTAAATTAATTCAGGAATCTACAGATTTTATTACTTTGATAGATTTTTATTCAATAATTCTATCGGATTATGAATTGTTAATAAAATGTAAATTGAATCAAATACGTAAAGATGAAAAATTTGGCATAAAAGTTCATTATTCATATTACAGTAAAAATAATGAAATTTTTACAAATGTGCAAGAATATAAACTTATATTCTTCAATGATTATAACTAGTACATGAGTTCTTAGCAGATGAAAATCGAAGAAAATTTTGATTGATTATGTACTATTCGATGCATCAAAAATTACTTTACAAGACCACATGTTTGGTATCTTGATTCAAAATAAGCCGCTATATTCGATGGAGTCCTTTAGCTTTGTCCTAAATTATTTTTTTAATATATATTTCATTCAATAGAAATCATTAAACTAATTTGCAATTCGTAATACAGTGTCAAGTAATTTAAGAGAACAAAGGTTTTATTGCTGGAGTGTCCACTATTTGGATTTTGAAGGAAAAAAAACAGATCCAATTAAGATTTTACTATTTCTTTTCAAAACTTGATGTTTTGTTGGCCGTATGAATTCTTTCTACTTGTTTGATACCTAAACAAATTAGATGACATTGGAGTTTTACTCGACCGTAAAATACAGTGCTAAGATATGAATGTCGATTAATCGAGAAAAAACACGAATAATCGTTTTTTTTTTCCAACAATACTAACGCTTTCATGAAATCAGGTCTTTTTTCTGTCGCTATAAATTAGAAAATTTAGCTATCAATCAATTAGCTGTTCAAATTCTGGAAGAATTGATAAAATAGCCAATAAGAAATTCATTACTAAGAGAATTCTCTTATCATTTATCAACATATCTATCATTAGCTATATTCACATCGCTGTGAAGTTACAAGTAAAAAGAATGGCAGCTAACTGTTATTGTTTTAATTATCTCGAAATTTGAAAAAAAAACACGTTCCTTTTTTTAGCCACTATTTGTAAACCAAACGGATCGTTCTTAATAAGACTAGGAAAAAAAAGCTTGTATCTATTTCATCTTACATTTAAATAAATATTTTCTTGGTTTCCATTTTCAAGATCATCATATTATAAAATCTGAACTTTGAATGTCGAACTCAACAAAAGAAAAGAATTCCTCATATTTTCTTTTTGTTTTTATTTTAAATCAAACAAGAAAAAAAAAGAACAAAATTTTCGCTCTTACTTAAAAAAAGAAAAAAAAAGAACATAGCGCTTCCCTAATATGATGTAAAACAAACAAACAAAAAAAAAGTGATGAACATATACAAAAAAAAAGAAGTGGCACAGCAACAAGTTAAAACATCACATCGGCATGAAGAAACAAAAACAAGAACCTCATATGAATGAATGTAGGATTGGCAAGATGGAAAACGAAAATATAGCGTGTTTATCATTGATTTGAATCAGCATTGTTTAATGATTGATTGATTACTTCACTTATTGTTGTTTTACTTTGAGAATTATCATTAGTTGGATTTGATTCTATTTGGAAAGAAAAACTGATACTAAAACACAAAATTTATTATTATATTTTACCTTCAGTTTTTCCTTGTTCACTATTATTTTGAGGTTGATTCTCTTTATTAGTTCCTCTACGTTGTCGAAAACGACCACGACCACGTCCACCACGGCCGCGACCTGTTAAAAAAAAAAACAAAGAATTTTTTTTTTTTGTTTCTTAAACAATTTCACTCACCACGACCAGTATATCCTCGACCAGAATAACCATAATACATTCCATAATAATACGGTGTCATACCATATGGATCATAATAGCCTAAAATATACAAAAAAACAAGAAAAAAAAATAATAAAGTTTCAATATTGAATTAAATTTTTATTTCGACCTTGTTCTATGAAATAACCGTTTCCTCGTCGACGACCACTATGTCGTCCACGTTGAGCATTATTTATTTGTGGTTTTTCAACATCAGTATTTTTATTAATATTATTATTATTAGTAATAGTTTCTTTTGTATATGCACGACTTCGTCGTCGATATCTTGGTGCTAAACGACGACAAACTTTATTAACCATATAACGTACAACATTTTTCACTATTGTTTCATCATCTTTAGGTTTTTTTATTGGTGCAGATTTTGTACGATCATCTGTTTCAGCTCCATTTTGACTTGCATTTGTATTACGACGACGTTGTCTATAAAATAAAACTTAATTAAATAATAATAATTTTAAATAGATCTTTACTGTCGATTAGATTTTCTTCGTGTTTGACGTGTTGCACCTTGATTATTTTCATCTTGATGTTGATCATCTGTTACAACACTAAATATTTTTCAAAAAAAAAAAGGCTTTTAAAATAAAAAAAAAAAAAACTATAATAAATTATTTTTCTTACTCATCAGTTGGTTGTTCGGTACCTGTACCAGTTTCAGTATTTTTTCGTTGTTGTTTACGTTGATAACGTTTTGAATTACGACGTTTAGTTACATTTGTATTTTCTCCTTGTTGTTGATCATTATTATTAGTAGTAACATTGTTATCATGATTATTATTAATATTATTATTATCAGTACTAGAAAATAAAAGATAAATTATTTTTTTGAAATGAGAAAAAAACATACGTTTCATTCTTTGTTATTTGACCTCTTCGTCTACCACGTCCTCGACCACCACGAAAACCTCGATTACCACGTATTGAATAGTCAATAAGACCTTCTTGTTCAGGTAGATCACCACCACCAAGATATGATGGACCATAAAATTCGCCAGCAGGGACAAAAATTCCTTTAAAATAAAATAAATGAAAAAATGAAGTTTTTTTTTTGTTTCTAAAATTATTCTTACCTCCATGTTCATTCATATAATTTGTATAAGGTGCATAAGCTCGACGAAAATCACCATAGAATGGTATACCACGGGAAAAACGTCCTCGACCTAAAACAAAACCAATAGATTAAATAAAAGAAAAATTATTCTAGATTCTCAATCATTCAGATTGGAAATTTTCATTTGATGAACATGAAAGAAAGGATAATAGAGATGAAAAAAAAAAGAAGCGTACCACGAAAACGTCGAAAACCTCCTCGTCGACCACCACGACCTATTAAATAACAGATCAAATATTTATTTTAACTAAATTCACATTAAAAAAAAATGTACCTCGTGTATTATTCACGTGATCATCATTATCATCGGAATGATTCGATCGTTGGGTATCATCATCATTTAAAGCATGATTTTCATCTTCTCCTAAATCTTGATTTTGTCGTTCACTACCTATAATATTCAAAAAAATAAAATCATTTTTTTTATAAACACTCATATATATATATATAAAACATTCGAACCAGGTCGTTTTCGATAAAAATTTCTCGAACGTTGTTTTGGTTGTTGTGTTTCTTGAGCATCATCGTCCAACTGGACATTGTCATTTTGTTGATTAGACATAAGTAAAATCTAGTAAAGAAAAGATGTCTAATCAACAAAATATATATGTAATTTAGCATAGATATATTGTATATGGATATTATGTGTGTGTGGTTATGCACATAGAGAAAATCGTATACAACATATGCATGAAAATAAATAGAAAATGTGCAATTATTGCCTTTACTTGTATATTCTATAATGAAACGTGTGTGCACAACGAGCTGTAGTATTTTCTTTGCTCTCGTATTCTATGTGTTCTCATAGAAAAACGTGGACTAACTGGTAGAATGCTGCTATTCTTCTGCCTAAACGATATGTTTCGACGGAGGAAAAGAAAAAAAAAAGAAAAATGAATGACTGGGCTCTTCTATTCTAGTCGTCGTTGCCTGCCACTTTAAACGATAACTTTTTGTTAAGAAAAAAAATAAAAATAAAACAAAAAGATATGTGTTTTATACTCAGCAAATAAAGCAATCAAAAAAAAGCAAGGTTTTAACATGATATTAAACTATATTTATCCTATATGATTTATTAAGATCATAATCAAAATATGTGATATCTAACAAGTATTAGAAAAAAGAAAACAATTTAATCTCATTAATACATTCGAATAAACATTAAAAATATTTGCTAATTAATTACAAATCAATTGTAAACAATCATATTGAAAAACAAAAGAAAAACAAACATTTTTACAAAATAGATCTACATAACATTGAATATATATTGTGAAAATTTTAGTTCAAAAGAACAATTCACAGATATATTAAAGAGTACTACACTATCAAGATTTATTCAATAGCTAAAAGATAAATGAAATGAAGTTGTTTCTGAAAAGTAGATTGTGATCTTCAATACGAATAATCGTTAAAAGACAAAAAAAAAAATTATCAAACTAATCATCATGGTAAAGTTAAAAACACGATAGAACATAAATTTTAAATCTTAATCTAATATCTAACTTGAATTTTGTGATATTCTCATACACGAATAGTAAGCTTCGCACAGAAATCAGGGTCGAAGTACTACTACTCAACTACAAATCGCTATAATAATATATCCATACTGATAAGGACTATCGATGCATTTAAATAAATATCTTCTACTTGATGACACACATCTATTAATAATTGTTTATGATGTCGTTATATAAAATAAGAAAAAACAAAGATTTTTCTACATTTAATATTTGTTTATTGTATATAATTATTATATAAAAAAATATAATATATAAATATAATTAATCATTAGATCGATAAATAAAGAATTCTTAAAAATATTGAAAATTTTTAATAAAAATTCTTTTTTTGTAAATATATTTATTAAGTTTCTTTTTTTTCTTTGTTGTTTTTTTTTCATTGAATAATATTCTTAACCAATGAAAATAATTCAGATACGTCATCGTTGTTGAATAGCAACAACTAATTATTCATCTAAGTCAATAAAAAAGAAAAAAAAAAAAATATTATATTTATATTACCTGTAGAAAATATCATACTGGCTAGCATATCGAATTTTATTTTTTCTTTACCTAACTCACTTTTTTCTCAACAACAACAACAATTAACTTCTAGTGATATTGTGAATAGTGACGATAATATGTTAGCATCAATGAATGATACTAATTTACCTATTACTGGTATTTGTCTAGTTTCAAAACCAAATAATGTACCAACTGGTTACATATGTATTCGAAAAGGTAAATAGAATAATAATTGAATTAATAAAGAAACTATTTCGAATATTTATTTCCGTTATAATTCATTCGATAATATTTTTATTCAGATACGATCATTGAAACTTTTAGAATTATCTAATGATTATTAAATCCAATTATAAATAAAAGTCTTCGTCGATAGATTATGAAACTAAACTTTGTATGGCTTTCTTTTTTCTTATCTTAATATAATCTATTGAATAAGTTGTAAATAAATTTACGATACTTTCTTCGAAAGATAATAATTAATCTTATTAGAATATTTACATAAGTGATTATCAAAATGACTAAGTCTATTACTCCATTTATGTTGATTTCTGTGAGTAGTCTATATTAGCCGTAGAATCGAAATCATCATCAATTATGAAACAAATTTTTATTAGTAAAATATATTTCGAAACTATTTTCTTCTTAAAATAATTCGAATTTGAGTAGACAACATTAGGCTTTTTATGAAAAGAGTTTGAACATTGAATGGTGAAAGTAGAGATCAAAAAAATACGATTTTGTTACTTGAACGTTCTTTACGGATGACTAGTACGTATAACAGTGAGCTTTTTTGTTATATCGACTTAAGAAAATAAAACATTGAACATATGTTTAATTGAATATTTTAAAATAATATTTCTATAATGCATTAAAAATTTCAAAAATTTTTTTCTTTTAGTTTCTGATGATCCATCACGTGATGCTGATCTAATGACTGATTCATTACTTGAACGTAAAGATCGTTTTGTTTGTATTACACGTATATTTCCATTAGCTGGTAATACAACATTAGTTTTGGAAGATATTAAACTTATTAATGAACGTGATACTCCACCACCTAATTATTTTGCATTACTAGAAACAGTAGATACAAAAGCTAAAGGTACAGTTAAACGAACAATATGTGTTAAACTTGTTGAACGACAAGCAGGTATGAAATGTATATGTGATGTCATATTTCTTTATCGCTCAAAACGACCACCACAATTTTATACATTAATTGGTGATATTAATGGTTTACAAATGTGTGTTAAAGAAGGTACTGTACCACCATTTCGAGCACCACCTCCTGTACCATTATCACAAACATCATCAAATCTTTATCCAAATTCAATGAATGAACAATCATATTATGGATCTCAACAACAATATCATACATCAGAAAATCAATATTCAAATACAATTCCGAAAAAAAGTGATGAAAAAGATATACTTGAAGGTATTCCATTTGTAATTAATCCAAAATATTTATCTGGAAATCGTACTGGTGCTAATAATTTATCGGGTTTAGATTCATTTCGTATACTTTCACCTTATGAAATTGAACAATGTTATAATTATGATTTTAGTCTTGAACAATCTTTTCGTTAATATTTATATTGAACATTTTAAATCTATGTGACAAACTATGCATAATTTTTTGTTTTTGTTTTTGTTTTTGTTTTTGTTTTTTTGGTTGCACATATGATCTTATTATGCATGAGAAACAAAAATGCATTAATATTATTTATTCTTTATTAACTGAAAAATTTCATAATTGCTATTAAAAATCAACCATATGATGATAAAGCTATATGGATTCAAATCATGATCATATAACAAAAAAAAAAAAACTTTTTTTCTTTGTTTTTATATTTTAAATTGAAAATATAAAATGTTTGCTTCTTTTTTCGCTCGTGATTAAAGTGGAGGGTAAGTATTTTTAAGAAAGAAAACAATGCATATAAGGGCATCATTACTTGCACTTTTACTTTCTAAATAAAAAACATCTAACTATTATGAAATAAACATATTTTTTATTCAAGTTTTTTTTTTAGAAGAAATATTTTTCTTTCGAGGAAACCTCCCCAAGTGTTAATCGCTAATTAAACTCATATTTTGCTCATAAGTAAGACTAGCAGAAGCCCGGAAGAATTCATTCCCCATACACTGTCCTTCTGGAGTTACGATCGCTGGTAATGGTATTTATAGGAAAGTCCAACAATGGAGTTTTGACCTGAAATTTTGTTCATAAACAGGTCTCATGGTTACTAGAATGTCATAAAAGTTTCAGCTTGAATGAACGTTTCTTTCTCAAGATATTGAGTTTCCCAATAAGCTCGATTTTTTTACCTTTGTCTTTGAAATATGATCGTTCCTTGAAAACTCAATATCTCAAGAAAGAAACGTTCATTTTAGCTGAAACTTTTAGGACATTCTAGTGATCACGAGATCTGTTTATGAAAAAAAATTTCAGGTCAAAATTCGATTGTTAGGCTTTCCTATCAATACCATTCCCAGAGGTCGAAAAACCAGTAAAATGATCGTAACTCCGGAAGGAAAGCGTATGGGGATGAATCCTTCCGGGCTTCTGCTAATCTTATCGAGTCTTACTTATGAGTAAAATATGAGGTCAATTAGCGATTCATACTTGGGGAGGTTCCATCGTTAGTATGAAATGAATAAAAAATTTTATTTGTTATATTTAATAATCAATTTTTATGAGAGTTGAAAGTATAGGGATAAAAATGTAGACAGACTGTATATTAATAAGATTTCATTATAATAAATGAACTACTCTTTTATGGATTAACTAAAAGAAGATTGAAGAAATATCTTCTTGACTAGATAAAATAATTCCTCCTCCTTTATAATTAGTAAGAGAAATTACATTATATTTTAATCTCGTAGATATTGTACTAATAACTGTTTTTCTTTTTAAATAAGATTATTTCTATTGTAGAAAATATAAAACTTTAGTAATTAGTATTATTTTAATTTGTTCTAGAAATCTTCAATCACATAATCATACGAGACAAAACAATACGATAATAATTTATGGCAAAAAAGAAAATATATATATATATATGAATTATTTATTTTGAAAAGGATTCATAAGACTTTGTAAAAAAGAATCTTGTAATAAACCTTGAATAAATTCTTCTTTTGATATACGTTGATCTTCATTAATATCAAGAGTTTTCATTATTGTATCAGCACATTGTTCATATGAATATTTATTTAATTCATTATCATTCATTCCTAATAATTGAAACATAGCACGTAAAATAAATAAAACTTCAGCTCTATCTATCATTGAATTATGATCTAAATCATAAACATTGAATGCATATCGAAGTTTATGTTCTAATGGTGCTTCTGTTGTAGCCACATATGCAATAAGAAACTAAATTAAAATGATTATTTTGAAATTGATTTAATGAATTTTTGTTTAATTTCATATTACATATGATCAAGAATTTTTATCTATTGATTCAAAACTTTTAAATTTATATTTAATTAGTAAATTAAAATCTCGATAAGATTAGAAGATATTTAAAAAAAAACCTTTGTCACTATAGGCATAAGTCGCTAACATATGAATATTTCAAACGATAAAGCATTATGATTCAATTGGAACTGCCAGCAAATCGGTGATCATCAATCAGCATTAATTTGATATTTAAATGATAGGCTATCGTTTGACCTATATTTTGCCGTAGTGTATCATAAGTAGTGAAAACAAACATAGAACATGAATAAATTACTTTATGAAATATGTCACCAATTTAATATAAATATTCTTAGTAGAAATGACATTAGTTTAGTTTGAAATTTTTATGAAAAAAAGATCAGCTCGATTTGTTTGCAAAACCATATGACCTAATCGCATCTCTGATTTCTGACATTCTAAATTACTCTTGCATTCATATGTAACACTCTATTTATTTCGTTAGTTGATCCAAAAAATATAACAACATGACTTTTACAACATGGGTCAGATTTCACTTCATGATAATTTGTTTATCACATTGAACGCTCAAATTTCTAATGATTTTAAAAAGTACGTTGACTTTTGAAATAATTTAATCATAGTAAAAAAAATATATTTATGTTTTTCATACTAAATATAAAATATTTATATGGAATTTTTATTCAATATCTTTTCTTTTATTTTAATTTGATATTAATAATTAATCTTAATTGAAATTTTACAAAGAAAATATTCTCTAATATCAGCGTAGAAATCTTTGGAGTTTGTCGCATAATAGATATTCGATAAGGAGATATCTATTACTGATTAATACAAGTATTGAAAATTCTATGATCGCTTGACAAATTATAGAACACTAAACCAAACATGAATTGTGTTATCATTGTTCGATAGACAAAAGAAAATCTAAAAATAACCTTAATGTATGTTTTATAAGCCTGATCATATGAGATTTTGAATTAATATTTAATATGGATAGAATATCTTAAAAAATTTTTGTTTTTCCTTAACACGACTTCATCGTTCTTTTGTTTTTCATTACTCACCGATAACTCAGAAACACGCTTCATCCCTAACCCTGGATAATCATTTGACACTATATGTCAGAAGAAAAAAAATGTACGTCTTCATCCTTTCGGTTTTTTATAGCTCCTAGATATAACTATGAAAGAAAAAACAAGTATCAAGGCTTCTAATCTCTATTTTCTATCATATTATTACTTGAATTACTACAATTATCCTACACAACCAGTAGGACACCAAATGGATCTAAACACAATAGTAGCATATTTATTAATGACTCTTGTAGAACCACCGTAGGAGGTAAAGAATTAATAAATAAAAACTAGTTATGTTGCATACTTCATCAAACATTAACATAAAAATATATTATTAAAAATCGACTAAGCAAACTAGACAATATATTTTTTTATTATCTAGTCATGATGATTATGATTTTAATCTTCATGATGAATTTTTTTTTTTCTTAATTAATTTTTAATAATATTCAATACAAATATCTAAAGGGACATAAAGTCATTGAAATATTTTCAATTTTCATCAAATTCTACTTATTACATGGTAGAATATGAGTTCAGAAGCTTTTAATCACTCAAATGAGATTCTTTAGTCATGTATAGCTGTAACAAGTTGCACTTATAAAGTGTTTTGTTTTCCTCATGTCAGAAAAAAAATGTTATGTGCATCTTTTATATATATATACGGAATATACCAAAAGTTTTTCCGAATAATTTTATTATTGATTGAACGTTTTCAAAGTAATTAGTTTTTTGTATGATAGAAAGATATATTGAATTTTCTTTTTCAATCGACAAATTTCAAAAGAATTGTTTAAAACTTGGGATGTATTGAATTACTAGAATAGGATATCAAATATAACATTGTTATCTTTATTAAGAATGTAGTTCATATGGAATGTATCAAAAACTCGCATGTTTTTAGATTTTTTTTTTGATTAATACTAATTGATTTTGAGACTGTTATTTTGCATTAGACAAAAGTTGAAGAATTTCTAGGAGTAAGACAGTTCGTAAAACTTGGCATAATGACTAAATTTCTGAAGATTTTTTTTGATGTCAATTGCATTCAATTTTAAATATTCTTTTCAAATCTATGTTTTAATTTTGTCTAATTTAAAAATACAAGTCTTAAAATTCGCTAGAATTGGTTAAAACAATTTTTATTGGATTAAAATATGAAATTCAATGTAATTTTTGTAGTTAATTACGGAAAGATTGTTTTATTATATTTAATTTTGAAAAATATTTCATCATGAATTTTTTATTTTATCGTTTAGAAATGCACATAAAGAAGTAGTTTATATATTAAAAAAAAAAGAGACGCTATTATTATATCGTCTTTGATAGTCACTGATTAATATTTGCCAAGATTTATAATGAAGAGGAAGCGTTGCTAAGGATGTACGTCACGTCTATCGGAAGAATAAGTATTTACCCCTATACTTTAACACTTAGTTTAGATCGTATGTCACAAAAAAAAACAGCGAGAATTTTTCATTTATTCTGAAATCTTTCTTTTCCATTTTATGTATGTCGATAAAAAAACTATCATCATTAATGTCATATTCTAATATGCCTTAAAAAGAAAATCGAGAAAAAAATACGACAACTTGTTTGTTGTTTTTTTTGTATTTAGATTAATGACGATAGTTTAAAATAATTTTAATAACCCTTATCGATAAAAAAAAACATAAAACTCTTTGTATTTATCTACCATGAGACAAGGAAAAAGAAACATCACTTGATTAAGATCAATCAATTGTGAGTTTATTTGAAAAACCTATTAGGTCATTTTGTATGTCATTGTAAATCAGCAGCTATTTATTCTGAATGACGATGTTAGTATTAATATACTTCAGTGATGCATAATAAAGCTAGTCTATTATTAGAATAGATTATATCATTAAGAGAAAATTGAGTTTCGAACTTGTAACTTTTGGGAATTCATTCTATTGAGGAGAAGAAGAACAATATCTAATTATGTTTAATAATCTATTCAAATAATGTTTTACAAGGACAAAAACTTACTTCAGAAAAACTAATACCATGATCACCATTTAAATCAAAAGCACGAAA
>CAJNOP010001753.1:0-24499 GCA_905250075.1 Rotaria sp. Silwood1 | reverse complement strand
CTCAAATGACTTGTTACAGTCGAACGGTTTGTAAATCAACTATACTTTCACTTTTACTATATTGACTATAATACATCTTCTATGAAAACTTAAGAATTTCCAACAAACAAGTTATTAAGAAACCCGTGATGCAGTGCTGCAAATATGATAAAATAATTTATATGGACAGACGACTATAAGAGACTTTTGTGGAAAAAAAAACATTTTTTATACCAAAAAAGAAGTATCTAGTGGAACATGATTCGAAAGCATTTATTCACGTTTTAAATGAAAAAGGATGTGTTCAAATGCAGATCTTTGTAAATTCTTTTCCCATATTGATGTTTAAGTTATAACTTTGTTAATAGCTTGATTGTTTCACAAGATTCATTCCGAATATAATTAGCTAACATGTATTCAATCTCGCTCATGATTCATATTAATCAATTTAATTTCTTGATCTACAGAGAACGAATCATAGAAGTGTTTATTGTTTCTCAATGTGAGTAGAAAATATTAGCTAGTCGTTCTCTTTTACGAAGTAACTTGATATTAATTCTACAGATCCGTACTGCCAATTTTTAGGGAAGGATAATGTATTGAATAGTTCTATCAGATAACGAAGATAATTCCATCATATTCAAAGCAAACAAACCAAAGGATTGGACTAAATTCAATCACACTGTAATGTTGAGACGATTCATGACATAAGTCTGAATGAACTAGGATGATCTCAACCGATATTCAAAAATCCGCTTGAAAAAGTCTAAACCTAATGGAATCAACGCTGGCTTTCAAATTGAGGAGAGCTGATATCAGATTTAGATCTTAGCTGAAAAAGCCGAGCAACGGTAACAATAATAAAACGAGATGATTTTTTGGCGTCTCATGAATCGAAAACAATGTCTTTTATTATGCTTTCATAATCATCTACAATATTGTATACCTGCAACAAATAATGAATGTAGACATTTGGTATCATGCAGATCGCTATTCAAACAAAAAATCTATTTACCTCAATCATATTTTCAACTATTTTACATCGAACGAAAAAGATTTTTCACGAGTTTATATTAAAATCTAAGAAACCTTTATTTCTAGAGTTTTTATAAAAATGATGAGAACCTTGAGATAGTGATCCGAATTATTTCAGTTAACGTAATTCGAATTTTTTCAGCAATTTCAGCTGGGGAGCACTTTGAAAACCTTTAGTATTTTTCGAGTAGGTTTTCAAACATTGTTCTTCAGACAAGAAAATATTCGTCTCATTTGGCTCTATCTTCTCATGTAAAACGAGGCAAACATGAACTAATTTGATCGATTTTCAATCGAAAAAATGAAACATAAACAAAAAAGAACATGTTTTTTTTCGAGTCATCCTTCCTATCTTTGGATGAATATTTCATTTTTATGAAAAGTCTCACGAAACAAAAATAAATCGATGAAAAATAAACTATTCTCTCTTGATAAAAAAAAAGAATTTGAAACCATCTCTATTAATTCTCTGAAAATAGAAAATTCTGTTGTGTGGATGAAAATTAAATACCAATCGTATAATCATTAGTGTATGTAGTTCTATAGAACATATCTCTCTTTCATTCGTACGTAGATTAACGGTACATACATTTTTTTATGAATTTAGCTTTGACTATCTCAATGAAAGATATAATAATTCTTACTCATATATTCATTATGTTATACGTATTTCTTACATCTTCTCCACAGAAAAGGATACTTGATCGTATGTGGAACACATTTCTCGATGTTCAAACACTTACAATCAATATGTCCTTTTATTTTTTACATAAAATGAGTTGAATCGATTAGTTTGATGTAAATATAGTTTTATAACAATTGAAGATTACAATATACGAGTAGATTATTTTGTTTGTGATATACTTATAGTATATTTCTCATAGAAAATGAATATATTTTCCAAAATGAATATTCTGAAACAAGTCAAAACAATTTCAATTCAACATTATACTGACAACCTTTATTATGATGATATTAAGAATGCTATAGATTTTTTTATTTTACAGTAAAGCATGTCCCTCGAACCATTTTTCACGACGATATTTCTTTTTTTTTTGACTTAGTTACATCTAACTATACAATCATTCGAGATCATGAGTATTTGACATATGGAAATCTGGGTTTATTAAATTCAAGTAGAATTATTCTATAAATAGTTATTGAAAATGAAAAGTATTATCAATAAATTTTATATGTCAGAAGAAAGTAGTGCTAATTATTTCCAGTTTTTTTTCTTTGTTATTGCATAATTGCATTATCGTCTAAGATAATATTTATAGAAATATCATGACACTCGTCGATCGCTGTAAGAGATGGTTCTATTTTATTTTCAAGATTGATTGAAAATTGTTCAAAGTTCTCTGCATATTGTTTTCTTTTTCTTTTATTAAAATCATCATAATTGGTATACTCGAATGATGATAACATACAATACAATAGTCATTCACACTCTGGTGTCTTTTTTGTTTTTGATTTGTTTTTACAAAAAGAAATTATTTTCCTAACTCATTTCCCTATTATGAATGAATGCTTCATTTTTAGGAGAAAGATAAAGTTTTTATTTTTGTCTTTGCTCATAAAACTTTTCGAAATCTCAAGAATATAAAACATCCTTGAAATATTGAATGACAAACGAAAGAAATTTTAAAGAAATGTTTTTTTCTTCAAAAAATACCTTTTTTATCATTTCTATGATAGTTGTTGTTTTAATTTATTTTTCAATCTTCTCATGTTATAGCATTTTATTTTTCAAAATATCTTCTACAAAATGAAACTGATTGATTGATGAAATCCTAGCAAAACGAAAAACAAAAAAAATTGACGTTTCTCTATAAGTGAGGACAGTCGAACAAGTATTTATTTATCGATAAATCTAAAATTGAATTTTCTTGGTCGTATGTATCAATTATGAATAGACAAAAAATGTAATAAAGGAGTAACTATTATTCACTTATTATGAAGGATAACTGTATAAAATAATTCTTTCCGATAAGCAGGTTCTGCAATTATCAAAACCTTTTTTCTGTAAAATATGCACAAAAAACTATCAATGACCTGTATTACTGATTTTTATATATGTATTCAAGTGCATTCACAAATTCAGAGAAATAGTGATGAATATAAAACTCTCAAAATTATTTTCAATATTAATGATGCTATTCAATATTAGATTTGATCATTTCGTGATCATGGATATATTAAAATAAATGTGGAAACCTCGGATTTAAATCCGAGAGTTATGTGTACTTCAAAAAGTGAATGAGACAAATCGGTCATCCTAGAATGTGCGGATATAAAAATTAGCCTGGCAAATCCTTTCTATAAACATTTGAATTCTATTGTCTACTACTCAACCAATAGGATTTCGGAGTAAACACAGCTCAGATTTGGACTCTTCGCCTTGAGTTATCCTAAAAAACTCGTTTTTCCTATAATTTGGTTTCTATTGGTCAGTGCTCAACCAATGGGGCTTCGAGTGAAGTGGATTACAGATTCGAGTTCTTCATCCTAGAAAACCTCGAAGTATTATCTCTGTGATCGGAAGATAGAGCTCGAATTGTGGATCAATTAGAGCGCAGACAAAAACAGAACCGATTCCCGTTTGTTTATCTCTGCAATAGGTGAGCTAGCCTTGTTGTTTCTTTATGTTTTATATACCATTTTGTAGCTCGTGAAATTCTCTATCGAATGGTGTATAATAGTTGGAGTTTTCTTTGACTATGGTAGGGAAAGTGTTTTACGAAAGTGGGGATGGGTCGATTTTCCTATAGGAAGCCATAGGGACAAAGTGAGTATTTTTGGCAATAACTCAGGAACGGCTCGGTAGATTCTTCTCATCTTCGAACTCGACCGAGATATTGTTGAGACTGAACTGTGTAGAAAATTTCATCGCGATCGGACTCTCCTTTCAAAAGTTATCGTGTTAACGGCCGGCCTGACGGACGGACGGACACACTGACCGATTCTAGAGTGTACTCACTTTTTGAGTACACAAAAAGCGAAGATAATTGAGTCCTCGTAATATAGGATTCGAGGACCTAAGAGCACCCTCACAATATAGGACTTAAGGACCTAAAGATACCCTAATATAGGACTTGAGGACCAAAGGGTATCCGTATAATATAGGACTTGAGGACCTCAGGGTACCCTTATAGTATAGAACTTGAGGTCCTAAAGATACCCCTATAATATAGGACTTGAGGACCTAAAGGTCCCCCTATAATATAGGACTTCAGAACCTAAGGGTACCCTTATAATATAAGACTTGAGGACGTAATGATACCTCCTTAATATAGGACTTCAGGACCTAAGAGCACCCTCACAATATAGGACTTGAGGACCTAAAGGCACCCTTATAATATAGGACTCGAGGACCTAATGGTACCCTTATAATACAGAGACTTGAGGACATAACGATACTCCCCCAATATAGGACTTAAAGACGTAAAGGTACTTAAACACGCCCCCCCCCCTCCTCGGAATAGGTCAATATTGGTATAGGAAAAAGTGAATGAAACAGATGAGTCACCCTAGAATGTGTGGACATCAAAATTTTCCTGGCAAACCTTTCCTTTAAACACTTAATTTCTATTGGCTATTGCTCAGCCAATACGATTTGGAGGCAAATACAGCTCAGATTTGAACTCTTCACCTTGATTTACCCTAAGAAACTCGTTTTTCTTATAACTTGATTTCTATTGGTCACTGCTCAACCAATGGGATTTCGAGGCGAATGAAACATAGATTCGAGTTCTCCATTCTAGAAAACCTCGAACTATCATCTCTGTGATGGGAAGATAGAGCTCGAATTATGGATCACATAGAGCGTGGACAAAAACAGAACCGAATTCAGATTAATTATCTTTGCAATAGGCGAGTCAGCTTTCTTATTTCTTTATGTTTTATATACCATTTTGTAGCTCGTGAAATTCTCTATCGAATGGTATATAATAGTTGGGGGTTTATATGACTATGATAGGAAAAGTTTTTTATGAAAGCAGAGAAGGGTCTATCTTCTCATAGGGAAAAGTGACTATTTTTGCAATAACTCAGCAATGGCTCGGCCAATCATTCTCATCTTTGAACTCGACCGAGATATTGTAAAGACTAAACTGTATAGAAAATTTCATCGCGATCGGACTCTCCTTTCAAAAGTTATCGTGTTAACGGCCGGCCGGACAGACACTAGAGACCTGCAATAGACTCCGAAAAATGACTCCGACTCCGCCGGAGTCGGAGTCGGAGTCGGAGTTAAAAACCAAGATTTTTTCGGAGTCGGAGTCGAACCGGAGTCAAACTTTTTTTTTCGGAGTCGGAGTCGGAGTTGATGTAAAATTTGGTAGACTCCGAAATTTTTTTTTCTTTTCTTAAATAACATTTTTTTTCAAAATACTAACGTCAAGTAAACGAAAACTTAGTGGAAATTATCCCAAACTTCACTTGTATTTTATCGTCTTTCTTACGTACTACTTTGATGGATCCATTTTCTTATTTAATTAGACTTGCAATTTCTTCTCATGACAAGAGCTTCGCAGTTATTCAAAATAAAGGGTGGTCACAAAATTTCGACTCCTGTCTCTAGATTGACGTTATTTACATGAAATACATATATAGACAGTTGATCGAAGTATACAATTTTGTAGAGAATGATTAGAGCTATTATCTGAAAACAGTTCGTTCAAACTGTGTCGGACTAATCAAAAGTTATAGTCATTTTATTAATCATGACTATGCATTTTCCATCTTACATTTTTTGTAAAAACAAAAGTATTCTTGTACTCGTTGAGTTGTTAAGATCAGTCAAAATATTGTTTGCTGTCTGTTTTCTTTTAGTTATTTTTATATGGTTCCATAGAATTTGACTAGCTCTACAAGAATATAGACGTTAGAAAAAATTCTAATTCGCTCTCCAATACAAAACTTGAGGAAAGTCAGAAAGACTATTGAAAATCTGGTATATCATACATTGAAAGAGTATACTTAACTATCAGTAACTTCAATAGATCAACTTTTTTGTCAATTTATGTTTCGAGGTGTGTTGCCACATACTAAGAGTGACAGTGATTTTTCTGAGCATCAACAACAGACGAACAATCGATCAAATAAAGTTAGCCAAAGTTAAGCATGCTCTCTCTAATGCAAGATATGTGAGATTTTTATTATTTTTTCTAATTTCCTCCAAGTTTTATACAAGAAATAGGATTAGAACTCTTTGTGATATTCATATTCTTGTAGAAATTGACAAACTATCTCCAAACATATAAAATTATCTAGAAAGCAATAATTCTCTTCAAACTTTATAAAAATATTTCTGTGTTTACAAAAAATGGAAGATGGAAAATGCATAGTCATGATTAATAAAATGACTATAACTTTTGATTAGTCCGACACAGCTTGAACGAACTGTTTTCAGATAATAGCTCTAATCATTCTCTACAAAATTGTATACTTTGATCAACTGTCTATATATGTATTTCATGTAAATAACGCCACTCTGGAGACAGGGGTCGAAAACTTTTGACCACCCTTTATATTTAATATTTAAAAAGAGGTTGAAAATTTAATCAGCTTTAGTTTTTTTATCTAATATTTTGCATATCTATTTATTCGTGCACAGTAATCGGCAATCAGACTTGATTTGTGATGGTAAACTAACTTTAAATTATATAATATCTCCATACATGTGAGCTGCTGCTGATTTACAATAGGAAAAATTTTCGGAGTTTTTCGGAGTCGAAGTCGGAGTTATTCATAAAAAACTTTCGGAGTCGGAGTCGGAGTCATTTACAAAAAAAAACTCCGGAGTCGGAGTTACATAGGAAAAAAATTTCGGAGTCGGAGTCGGAGTCAAAAAAGTTTGACTCCGTAGGTCTCTAACGGACACACTGACCGATTCTAGAGTGTACTCACTTTTTGAGTACACAAAAAACGAATGTTGAGGCACAAGCTTCAGTAGTCATGAATTCCTCTCAAAATATAGAGCCGATTATACAGTATATATTATTGTTTTTTTTGTTTTCCAGATCTATGTATAGAAAAAACAATTATTCATTTTACACGTTATGAATAGAAAACAGTGATACAAAAACGATACTATTTCTAGCTTTTGGGAATAGTTTTTGATATTAAACTACATAAGATAAAATGTTAGTAGAAAGAATGAATTGAGTTTAGATTTTATAAGCACTATCGTTTTTACATATTCCACTCTCTTTTGAAAGTAATCTAATGTAATGCGTGAAGACAAGAGGAATGTCATGCTCTTACTTCATGTGTGATAATTTTTTCTTTCTACTTGAACAATGCATCTGTTGTCACATGAAGCAAGTAAAATTGGTTATTTGATCATATCAATTGAATCATGAAAATTGAGAAATATAAGAAAGAACAGATTTGTTTTGTGCATTGGAAATTCCAAAAAGTAAATGTTTTTTTTTGATCAAATCTATTCAGTTAGTTTATCTATTCGCGAATTTTTAATATTGATCAATGAAATAGATAATTGTTTCTAGTTAGTGAAAAAATCACTGTCTATGAAATTATATCATATGCTAAGAATTAAATGAAGAATATGGTGTGTTTTTATAGATTTCAACTTCATAGATGTGCATTTCATATTATTATTTTCTCTCTTAGAGAAATTGTACAACAGATAAAAGAACTTCCTTTTGTTTTCAAAAAAGTTCTATGATTTTATTCGAAAAATGAATAGAATTTTTACTTCCTAAGTAATAGTCTATTCTGTTTTTTTTTATTTAAATCTTTCGTGAGACTATTGTCGGTATATTCTTTATTTCGATTAGATGGGGATGTTATGAAGTTTTATAAAAAAGAAAACATTCTCAACCACTTATTTGTGTATTTTTCTCGTTAAGTTTTGATGTTTTTGAAAGTAATAGATGCATTTTCGGACTTATATCCGTTTTCCATAATTTTATAAAGACAATTAGAAAAAGTATTAATTAAATAGGTATATACACAGCTAAAGGCTTACTTAACTAGACTAGAATATTATTTATTAGAATTGTCTTGATTTCTGTAATTGATATGACAAAGAACAAATTGAAGGGTCTTTTTTTTTTTTTTTATTAAGCAATCAAGCCCTATGACCATGTCGGTCCTAAAGGGACACTTTAGCTGCACCATACTTTATGATAAGTAAAAAGAAAGACATGATTAAAAGGAAATACATGAATAAAAAGGAAAATATGATGAAACAATAAGACGAAATGAAGTAGAAAAAGAAAAGAAAAGAACAACGAGAACCAAGCTAGGTACCATTCTCTCCCTCATCCTCTTTTTTTTTCCTTGTCCTTCTGCACCTACTTTATTCTTTATCACTGGCATGCTGCTTTACATTGTTTGTATTCCCTCTAGTTATTTTTTTTTTTTTTTATTTTTATTTTTTTTTATTTTTTACTATCTCTTCCCTCCTTTCTCCTTCTTCTCTCTCTCCCACTCTCTAGTTCCTTTCTTTTTTTGTCATCGTGACCTACAATCACTTGAAACGAGATTTCTTATACAAAGCTTTCCGGAAACATAGCAAAAGATAGTAGTTCTTCTTCCTTGTGTGCTACAACTGAGTCATCGGAACCTTGCATTGTCATCCAGTTGAATACTCGACCTAATACGTCTGTGTGGGATACAAATCTTTTGGATCTATGCAGACAGCGAACACGTTGTATACCCATCTGCCAAGCTGATCTGTGAGAATTTAATTCTGATTGTTCCAATAACAGGGATCCATCTCTTGACTTCGCTAGTGCCTTTGCATATTTTTCCCAATATCCGAAGCAGAGATCATCCAACGATTTTTCATTAAAAATAGACGAGAAGACAAAGTCATCCCAGCATTGGCACGAAGATATACGTTTTAACAGCGTAAAATATAGATGATTAAGGTCCGTGCGCTGCCTCTCAGTGAATAAGGGATAAATTCCGAACAACCACGTAAAGTAAGGTAGTACAAAGGTAGAAAACAGAATTCTTCGAAGTTGAGTTGATGATGTACCATTAATTCTGAACGAATTTACTAATGCGGTTTTCTGGCGTACCTTTACTCGAGTTTTACCGATAACATTTCCCCACCCAAGCCTAGTTGTTAACCAGTATCCTAAATATTTGAACGAGGAAGTCCATTCGATCGTATTATCTCCACATCTAACTTGTGGCATTGGGTTCGGATAACGAACAGCACGCGCCGAGAACATAATTTGTGTTTTAGAGTAATTAATAGGTTGCACCGCTAATATCGAGTAGAATTCCAGTTGTTCGAAGAACTTTTGTAGTCTTCGTTCCAGATCAACACATTGTTCTGTAAATTTTAATCCGATTTGTCCCGCCAATACAGCTGCGAGATCATCAGCAAAGAAGAAGGACATTGCCCCGGGAATAAAATCCGCCATATCACTATGATAAGTAATGAATAACGTTGGTGTTAAACTAGAACCTTGCGGGCCACCTCTGTTAATATTGATCCATCTCGATCTTTTACCTTGTATCTCGATTGTCGCTTGACGATCATTTAACCATGCTTGAATCCAATTGACATACATACTTGGAATTCCCATTCGAATCAACTTTCCCAGACACCCTTCAAACCAAAGTTGATCAAATGCAGATTTAAAATCAACGAAGACTGTCGCAACCGGCGAACTATTTGACATGTAAGATGACATTTGTTCAATGAGCAGTAGCACACGTGTTTGAAGTCTATGCCCAGCCCGAAAACCAGATTGATTATCAGGAAGAATGCCTCGGTCCTTCAATACTTGTAGAAAACGATTGAGAAACAGTCTTTCTTGCGTTTTTAAAAAAGAGTCAAGCAACGAGATAGGTCTTGTTTGATCCGGAGTGCATATAGCATTTTTCTTAGCCAGTAGTACCATTCTTACTTCTTTAAATTTCTTCAATATGTAACCATTAGTGAAAGAATCATTGTACAACTTAACAAATAAGTGCCAATAATTTTTAGGGATTTTATCAAGCAGAAATGGTGAGAGTCCAGTGCTGCCACCTTTTGAAGTCCAAAAAACAGAAAATCATTTATAAAAAGCAGAAAATGACAGAAATTTTATCATAAAAAAGCAGAATAAAAAGACAGAAAGCATTTTCTCTGATATAAAGCTGTTTTGAAACTTTGTCCCAGTATACTAATTAAGTGCTTTCACATCAAATGTTGATCATTATTGTACAGAATCAAGAAAAACAATTAATTAACAAATAAACAGGATTATGCAACAAAGTTTCTTTTGAACGTATATTTTTCATCATATTTAATAGATTTTAATAAATCTTGATTACCTAATCAATATTTATGTGTTTCAATACATGATAAGAATGAATTTAAAAGTATTGCTAATAAAGCTGATATTAGTTCTGTTCCTATACAGTTCCTTTTATCATTTAAAAAAAGTTTCAATTTTCAGAATGCTGATTCCACATAAGGGTCGCTACAAAGTAGAGAATATGAAAGCATACCAGCTTCCTAAAATTTGGTGATTAAGTGAAAGAATATATAAACATCCATAACTAGTCGGAACTAACAAAAATAAAGATCATTTTTGTACCATTGAAAGAATTATAATAGAACAAAAACATTCCCATGTTATCGAAATCGTCACAAAATCGATGATTTTATCGCGTTATGTTAGCGATTAATCGAGAGATTATATCGCGATAAATCGTAAAAATTGGCGATTTTTCTTGAATTCTTGCAACAAAAACACAGAAAATGAAAAACCTATATGACTTTGATGGAATAGGTCGACCATATATAGACTATCTGTGTCAACAGCCAAATCAAAATCGCCGATTATATTGCGATATGCTAGCCCGATTAATTGTGAGATTATATCGCGGTAAATTGTAAAAAACTGCCGATTTTTGCTAATTTTCACCGAAAAATCGCCATTTATGCTAAACTTCGACAATATAATCACCAAATGCTAGCGATTAATTGGCGTTTTTTTTTAAATGGCGGAGAATCGTCAAAAGTAAGACGATTTTGAGGACATGGGTTAGTAACTATTGATAAGGATTTTTTTATAATCGTAAAAAATGATCTGTGAGATGAAAAATATTTTAAAAATATAAATTTCGCAGTATCCAAAAAAGCAGAAAAATTCTCAAAAAGCAGAAACCACAGAAAAAAGACAGAAAAATTTTCAAAAAGCAGAATTTTTCTGCTAAAAGCAGAAGAGGTGGCAGCTCTGTGAGAGTCCATGTATATCAAGCGATTGTTTCTTCTTTCTTGTACGTAGAACATTTAAAACTTCTGGATAAGTGACTAGTGGTATAAGTTCCGACACGTTTACACATTGTACAGTAGGGGCATCAACATATGGATGCGGACGAACGACCACCGGTGCTTCAAATAGTGTTTCATAATAATTTGCCGCTGTATCTACCATCGCTTGCGGGTCCTTTATTATTTCACCGTTCAGAAGTAAGAAACCTCTTAATGATGATGAAGCAGTTCGAAAATGTCTTTTGGTTTTACTCCAGAATACTCTCGAGCACTCACCAGGAACATGTCTTTCCTTTAACTGTTGTGTGAGATGAAACTGCTGATAGCGTTTTAATTCGAAGCGAGCGATGTTCCTAAGACGACGAGCTTCCTGGCGTAGAAAGATATCTCCCTTCCGCTTTGCTTTGTACGATAGTGATCTACTTCGTGCTAGGAGTGTCATAAGTTCATGTGGTACCGACGGTCTGGCTCGCTTGAGTGGAAAGTATTGCGTACATCTTGCAGCAAGCGATACAATAAAAGATATAAATCGTTCATATGTAATATCATACGGTCCGGAGTTCCATACTTTTTCCCAGAATGCATATGTATAAGAAAGCATTAGCGAAAAAACTGACCATATTATACGCGATCCTTGACGCTTTAAAACTGTATCACATGCAAGCACCATAAGAAGAGGCTTATGATCACTAGAAGTGTCATCTTCAGATGTTTGAATTGATAGATTCATACCGGCTGCTAAGGCATAATCAATTGTACGATCCGAACGAAGAGATGTATTAGAATCTGGAACAAAAGGACCAAGAGAACATGTGTCCATCCATTCGAGTAAACGTTCAGCTTTATCACCATCTTTTTCGATATCGATGTTGAAATCACCTGTAATTATACAACGATTAGTGATAAATGATGATAAATTCACCCATTCCCAGGATTTGCTTGCTGGAGCGTAGATTGCTACAAGTCTAATTGTTTGTTCTGCCAGTAGATCAATTACACAGACGTTTGATAACGAGCATGAAATTTTCGTAGCTGGAATATCATTATGTATCAATACTAGAACACCCCCATGTGCATTTTCACCAGTTTGATAGAAGATTCGGTAGTTAGAGAATGCGGCACCCAATAGAGAGAGGTCGACATGTCCAACCTCACCAAGTAGTATAATATCGAAACGATGTTTTTTCACCAGCAGGCAAACTTCCTCCCAACGTAGATCCAGACCACGAACATTAAAGCAGAGTAAATGCATATATGAATACGTTTGATTAACATGCGGTTTTTGGTAGGTTTTCCAATTCGACAGTAGATCATTTAATGATGAAGAGGCGTGCCAATCAATAAGAATTTCTGAAAACAGCTCCGAGTCCTTCGATGAAAGCGTATTGCGAGCATAATCTATAAACTGAGTTGCTTGAGTATCATGATTAAATTTGTCCTCGACTGTCTCTATCATTGTTTAGATTTCGAACGGGACGATCTAAATTCTTCTAGAAGATTGATTTGTTCTTGCCAATACGATTTTCAACTCGATCTTTGTGCAACTTGTGGGTCCAATATTGCTGTACAAACGTTTTGCAAGATTGTGTAGACTCTTATTGTTAAATCCTCAAAATTCTTTTCCATTGTTTTCACTTTATTGTCTAGCACTTCTACTTGCTGTTTTGTCTCTTCGTAACGATTTTTCATTTCTTCTTTTAGTTCTTCGAGAGAGCGACGCGTTGCACTAGATTCTTCTTCCACTTTAACTAAAATGTTATCAAGTTTCTTTAATAAGACATCATTTACATTTGATGGCATCCCTTTAACTATCGAGGCATAGGAATCCCCAAAAGTCGAATCGCCAATCGGGATATTGTTTGTAGTTGGTTGTAGATTTGTATATTCACTATTTGCTGAAATCGGTTTAGCTAAGAGATTACGAGTAAGTGCGGCACGATAGTCTTTTACCACTTTACATTTTGAATCATTTGAAATATGTGGTCCTGCGCAATGAATGCATTTTGGAATACCAGAGCATTGATGATCGTTCAGATTTGAACATTTTTCACCACATGTTTTGCACGTTGATTCATTCTTCTGTGTACAGTTCTTCCTGAAGTGCCCTATTCCGTAACAGTTGGAGCAAATCAATACATTGGCTTGTGTAAAAAATTCGACTACTTTTAGTTTTAAGTGCATGACCGTGATTTCATTGGCTTCTAGTATTTCTTTGCGTAAACTAGTCGATAAAAATTCTAGTTTAACAGCGCGTACTGGCTGTTGTGCTTTATTTTTTAAACGTATAATGTCTACAATACCAGGGTATTTTTCTTTTAATTCGTGTACGAAATCCTCCCAATCAATCTGTAAAGAGACAGCCGGTAGCACTAACGACAGCTGAGGCGGAATTGATGGACGTTTTGTTGTAAATTCGTGTCCAGCTAATGTTGTAGGCCAGTTGCCACGTTCATATAAGAATGAAAACGATTCACTGTTCTCGACGAAAACCAAAATACGACACTCGTTATTTTCTGAACGTCCACGCCGATAGGCTATCGTTTTTAACTCAAAATGAAAATTTTCCTTTGCATGTTTCATTAGATCATCGATGACGACTTTTTCCCTAACTTGATGCAAGAAGATTACCGAAAAAGGTGAGAACGGGAAGCGAGATGTAGCATATCGACAAGCAGCCATTGAAGGCTGTTGTTGGTCATATGTTGATTCTGCGATGTTTCTTCCTTCCATGATATTGTAATTTAATTGTTCTTGATGATTTTGTTCGTAACGATAAGGATACGAGTTTTCCTTTTGCTGCTGATTGATTCCACAGTGACGCTTGTTAGGTGTATTACGAGCATTAAAAATACGAGTTGTCTGATAGTATTGAGGTCGCTCTTGCGCATTCGAATCCGAAACCCCACTGATGTCGTTGCGACCTCTCTTGGTAGTAGCAGACATTGGTGTTGAAGAAACAGTAGGATTAGTCATTGATGACGCAAACAAAACATTAGTATTAACCGGAGGATGATATGATGAAACTAACGCTTGTTGTGGATTCATGTTGGAATGTAACATCGCTTGTTGTACATACGCAGATGAAACGTTAATAGTTGATGGTACTTGTTGCTGATAAAGTTGATGTTGAGTTACCATATTATTTGGTGAATAATGATTAACGATTTGACTATTTGGTGTAGGTTGAACACATACATAAGATTGAGGCAAACTGTACGGTTGGTATATTACTGGAGCCGAACCATAAGCAATTTGCTGTTCTTTCGATATTTCATGATTGGTGGTACATGTAGTATTATTTGACGTTGTAATCCGACACTGATTTTCATCAGCCATGTGAACTGTTTTCTGTTGTTCAGATATATTAAAAGAGTGTTCCTCTGGAGAGGACATTTGTCATCAGAATCAAAAGTTACAAACTTAGATTCTGTGACCAACAAAAAAAAAATAAAAAAAAAAAAGGAACGAAAATAGCAGAAAAGAAACAGACAAGAGCAGACGCGTCTTATCACTAGTAAAGCGAGTGAGGGAATGGCAAATTGAAGGGTCTTCATTGCTTAATATAGTTATAAAAAACTATTCAATTCTGCCATCAATATAGACATTGTTTAATTGGTATTTTGCCAACAAAGTAAATTGAGTTTTTTTGCCGATTTCATTATGCAATGAACTGATATAGTTATCAAGTATTTGTAGAAGGGACACTTATTGAGATATTTATTTTATTTTTCTTTCCAAAAAAAGTGAACAAACGTGAGTAAATAATAGTTTTGAAAATGTACAAGCAAGATATTTCATTTGAAGAGAGCTTGTTACAATACATAATTGAACTAAAGAAATAATAAAATAATGTATAAAAGGAAATTACTAATATTATTAGTTAATAAAATTGATCTGAACATGAGGTACCTTTTGTTTATGCTTTATATTTATTTATTTAAATCTTATAATTGCAATTAATTTGTTATATGTTGACAATAATAAGAAAATATTTTGTTATACTCGAGGTATGTTAATTTCGTTGACTCAAAGTGTCTCTGCCTTTTTAGAAATTAAATTATGTATAGACCAAATATTTGATTTTGTAAAAGAAATCTCAATAATAATAAATCAATTAATTAATGAGCCATATATTTCTTTTCTCATTAGACTTTCAATGAAAAAATTTTGATAAAGCTGTGTTAACATTCTATGTGCGTGAAAGAATCTTGGTAGGAACTATATGTTAGGAAGTATAAGTGAATCTTTGAAAAGTAGAAGAAAAATTTGATCTAAATGATATTTAAAGAAAATTGCAAACGTCTCCTTTGAAATGATATCCTCCTTGTCACTTTTATGAGAAGTTTCTATCAATAAAAAGGCTTATAATGAAAGATTTATTGACATATACTTATATTCGATATATATGATAGAATTCAGATTGATGTTGATGCTTAAAGAATATTTGTGAAAAGTTTTTTGTTTAAAATATCAAGTAACTTCTCCCGATCGTAACGTATTAAACAATGAATCTTTTGATAAGATTCATAAACAATTTTCTTTATGTTCTAATATTTATTCAAATTTAATTTGTTTCCCTTTTTCAAATGACCTCAGTTCAATTCAAATAGTCATTAGTCCAGAACTCTTACTCCTTTGAACTACTGATCGTAAGATTTGCATCAAGCAATATTCAATTAGTATGATTAGGTACAACAGATCCGGCATCATATGATCATGGTTGCATAAGAGAAAAATAGTTTTTGAACTTTTATATCGAGACAGACGAACTCTTTCCCAGTATTTTCATATGAAGAAATCCAGTATGATTTTTTTATATTAACCTTTTTGTATATCTGTTGTGTCTGTTATTTATTTTTCTGGTTGCTCTGCCTTTTATTTTGAAATAGGGACAATTTTTGACCTTTTCATGGTCATGTAAAACAATTGAGAAAGTTCCTTTCCAGAAAAAAGTGCGTTTTGATCAGAGATTTCTTTTTAGGTTCTCTAATAGTGTAGAGCTAAGTTCAAATTTTTAGTTTCTGAAAGGATTTTTCTCATAAATCTGTATAAATCCGAAATGATAAATACTGTTGAAAGGTATGCGTGTGGATGTTAATTGAGAGTGAGTTGAATGATTCGTTTATTATTTTTGGCAGAAAGCAATCTTTTTACTTTTTTTATCTATCTTCTTTTTCTGTCGTTTGTTTTATTTTAATATCTTTCAACTATGGGCTTTGTGAAGAAAAAATACACTTATCAAAATTAAAACATTCAACATAACAGAACAATGTAAAACATATTCTCATACAAGGAAGTTCATTTCGAATAGAGTATGCACAAGAATATGGGCCTTGCTTGTGACTATAGAGAATACCCACATCCATACCAACACTTCATTGTCAACATGTATTATGCTTATAATTATTAGTGTAAACTGATCGACTGAACAGTCACTGTCGACAGGGCGTGGGTGATTAAAGGAGAATAACTGACACTCACATCCAAACCCTTACTCTTTAGCTGCACTTTCGACTTTGTTTGCTAGAACACAAGGGGGAAAATGCTGATTATTTGATTGTCAATGATTGCTATTGATTGTTCTTTTGTGCTTTCATCATCAGATAAAGACTTGAGGTTGTTTCTGAATACGCTTTTCATTGTCATCAGTAAAGAGGATGACAATCATGTTTTCGATAACCTATAATGTCTAGGAGGGAAATCTGATATTCTGCTAGCCAAGATTGCCGGTGATTGCTTTGATTGCAATCAACTTTTCCTTCCTCGACAGAGTCTCTATCAACAAATGAATTTCTCTCATAAAGTCATTTCACGAACTTCACTTTTAAGACTTTAAAGGAACGCTTTCAACTGAACAAACAATTATCTTGCAAAACATGTTTGACTGTATATTCAATTCTTGAAAGAGAAATAGCAGTGTCATTGTTTGTTTTAATCTAAAATTCACAAAATCGATCATATTTATGGAACAGAGAATGTTGCTGCAAAAACAGAAATCTCTTTGTGTTATCAGTAAAATCAACTTTCATCAAACGACTTCTTAGCACTGCATGTATCGCTAATGACATTGAAAAGATAATACTAAGAACGTGTCTTATTATATTATGTGGTTGACGAAAAAGTCAAGAAAATACATCTCAATACATTATGAAATTGTCACTCTTCAAAATAAATCAGCTGAAAAATACTCAACACTTAAGAAAATCTGGCACATCACGAATGACCACAAACAGAGCTCGTCTGTATTCAAAAACTAAATTCTGTAAAAGAGAACACGTCACACGACATTTTTCAAATAAATTTCACCATGAAATATTTTATTTTTATTATAGAAAACCATTTATTCTGGCTAAAATCATTAATAATAAGACTATTGAAATTTGCGTCAAGTTATTCGAACTTTTCTTGATCCAAATGCTAAATATGCACTCGTCAACCTTTTTCGTAAAAAATATTTTTGCAATTTGAATTGTCTTGTTTAAAAATATTGTAAAAATATTTTATTATTTTCTCATTAGTATTCCAAACATTTAACAATGAATGATCATCGGATAGGATAAGCTATTTCGACTACTGAGAATAATCAACAACGAACGAAGTGCATATATTTCAATGAAATCATATAGAAATTCATTTTACTAAAACAATACACCTCTCTGTCATCTAGATTATCCGAAATTATTTTTTTAAAAACCTTACTCGGCGTTAGTGTTTAATTGTTCTTACTTATATTATCAGTTTCAAAAAATTCTTCGTATACTTCAAATATACAATAAAACTAAAACAAGTAAAATAATTCACAGAATTTTATTATTTTTCTTTAATCATCTTTATCCACTCATTCAATATCTATGTATTCCTATCATCAAAAAAGAAATACAGTAGAATATGCACTCCATATAAAAAAAACACTATTTACTGATCATTGAGAGCTAACCAATAAAATTTTTTGATTTGATCAATATTGCTGATAATATGATACATATCCATTTCTGATGTCTCTTTTCGGCCAAGTTTAGAATCAAATACTCTCCTACATTTTCCACTATGCTGTCATTCAAGTTCAAAACATGAAATCAGTATTCGTTGTGAAGATCGATTTATTGTTAAAGAAGATTTAAGTGCAGTATCGATTACAAATGTCAATAATTATTAGTGGTAAGCAAAAAATTAAAAGAATTGCAAGAAAAATCTTGATATTTAGCATATCAGTCTACGCAAGTAAAGTTAGCAGTGGATTCGAGTTTTTTGGGAAAATATACGCCCCTCGACTTGTGCCAAAAAATATCCTTGTTGTGCCAGATAGAGGATCGAATTTACTATGGAATGCCTAGCTTTGGAAAAATTTCCATCCTGAGGAACGGTTGAAAAATTCAAAAAGCTGTTTTCAGAACACTGATTTTTCATCAAAAATTCACTATTTTCACCTAATATTCATCTTGCAAACTGTGCTAGTTAAAAAAAAACACTTGGGCCAGATAGAACTCCACGATATCTATCAGTTGATGGTAAATAAGGAATGATAAAACTGAAGGA
Source organism: Rotaria sp. Silwood1 (assembly GCA_905250075.1). NCBI lineage: Eukaryota > Metazoa > Rotifera > Eurotatoria > Philodinida > Philodinidae > Rotaria > Rotaria sp. Silwood1. The sequence continues at coordinate 5,700 of CAJNOP010001753.1, read as the reverse complement.
TGAAGTAGAAGGGGCTCAGAAACTTGCGGAACCAAGTCTTGAGACCCGTGATCCGAGTATATTTTTGAACAGACGATTGTGTCGCTCGTGAAGTCAACTGTGGCAGTCAGGCAGCGGCGGATCTAGGATTTTTTTGATAAGGGGCGATTTGATAGATATGGGGCGATTTTGACCAAAAGTCGAGTTTTGAAGTTCATTAGTAGTAGTATGCACTCTATTTTCAAGTCTTTTCTGCTGGGAAAAATCGAAAATTTTTTTTCGAATGGGGGCGATCGCCCCAAGCGCCCCCCTAAATCCGCCACTGCAGTCAGGAACTGATGTGATGTTTGGTTTGAGGGCAAATAATCAATGATGCAAGTAAAGCAAAGGAAAACTAGGGCTCAGTAGCTACACTGAAAAAAAAATGGTACCATACCGAACCAAAAAAGGTACTTTGAACGAAAAAATGGTTTCGTACATCGTACGAAACCTAAAAAGGTTTCGAATTCGTTGCAATTCTCTGAACCATTTTAGGTTCGGTACAGACCACTTCGAAAAACTTGAAAAAGTGTCCTGAGTCAATAACAATCAATTTTAGTCACCGAAAGTTTTGTACGAAACCTTGTGAGGGTTTCGTATTGTCTTCCTAAATGGTTCGGTACGCTCCAAAAAAATTTGTATGATTACGGAACCATTTAGGAAGACAATACAAAACCCTCAAAAGGTTTCGTACAAAACTTTCGGTGACTAAAATTGATTGTCATTGACTCAGGACACTTTTTCAAGTTTTTCGAAGTGGTCTGTACCGAACCTAAAATGGTTCAGAGAATTGCAACGAATTCGAAACCTTTTTAGGTTCCGTACGATGTACGAAACCCTTTTTTCGTTCAAAGTACCTTTTTTGGTTCGGTATGGTACCATTTTTTTTTCAGTGTATGTGAACAAGGAAATAGGACCGTGAATCTGAGCGAATATTTGCCCAGATCACGGTAACCGAAGCCAGATACTAGAAGGTTCTGCGTCCCGGTAGCTGATCCTTGACTGAAACCAACGCCTCTTTGCTTATCAATCGATAGGTCTTCCCGAGATCTATCTCGCAGAGTTCACTTCATGAGTGGCACAAGCTTCAATAAAAGTGTTTTTCTCGGCATAGGAACGCCGATGCATGCTTCACGCAGCTTTTAATCACATGGTACCTGTTTCTTGACATGGATCCTGAAATATTTGTAATCAACCTATACACCACATCGATTTCTATCCGATACAGGCAGTTGCACAAGCGAGTGTGGGTGTGGGGTATGGGTGTGGGTGGCGGTAGGTGTGGACGAAGAGAACACCACACCCACACCCACCCACACCCACACCCTACACCTACACCATCAAGCCAGTGGCACGAATCCTTTTAGGTTTATTATCTATACTATGAGTTCTACCTGTGACCAAAATATGAGCTCAAACAGAGGATATCAGTTGGTGAGGTTCCCTCGTCAGTTAAAATATTGTAGTTAAGGCAAGCTTCTTGATACTCATAACCTTGTATGATCCAAAAGTGATTCTAAGAAAGTTGGAAATTAGTTCTATGAAAGAAAAAGTATTTCGTGGAAAAGAACAATTCGAGGTTTTTGAAACTATGCTGTTTCCATGTACTTTTTCACATAGAATCAATTTTACTGAACAGTATGTCGTTTGCTTTTAATTATTACAGTAATTAATTCAAAAAGTATATTATTTTCAAACGTCGTAAAAATTGTTCTGCTTAAAGATAAGATCATTTACAGACTAGAGTGTTTTTGACAACTAATTTGGTTCGATGTCTATTTTATCCCGTATCGGTTGAACAGCATTCGTGTTGTTGATATGTGCTGTTAACACTTGCATTTGTATGGTGTTAATATTTCTCGTTTGGGTATGTGATACATCTGTTTGAGCTCTTCGACATGCTTTACGTATCTTGTTGTTGAAAGCCTGTTTAAGTTCATTTCGGAAACTGTTTGTAAATAGATACAACAGTGGAGATATGGTCACTTGAATAAATTGACAATATACTGTAATAAAATATGCAAACTGATCAATTGCTAGTTGATTTGATGTTTTTACATTGGATTTTGTAATTTCTCCGTAGATACGATACATTGACGGAGGAAAACGAAGGAAAAAATATACGCTTAATTGAAGTATTAGAAGAGCAATAAGACGTCGATCTTTTGCATGCAGATGTTGTCTACGAGCTCGTTTTATGTTTATCAACATTTGGGTTCCAAATCCAATCATCAATAAAAGCGGCATGATTGCATTAACAAGAGTATAATACAAGACAAAAGTGCTAGGACCACCTGTTTGAGTAGTACAAGTGAGCCGAATGCCATTAATAAGTTGAATTTCAGAAAAGAAGATGGCATGCAAGTTAAAGAAAATCCAAAAGAAGCATAAAAATCCAGTCATCAGTAAAGCAAAACGTCGGTTACTGCGTAAGCGAGTTTGTACATTAGGTGATGAGATAAGCATTCGATCGAGACAAGCCATCACCAGAAGATATGATGGAATAGCTGTTGTAACAAAACTAATGTAGATTCTTATACGACAAAAAACTTCAGATCGAACAGATAGATCTGTTCCAAAACTGCTAAGTAGATTAGGAACAATATTAACATCGATAAAAATTAAATTTGTCAGCATGTAGCCAATTAAGAAAATGATGCATGGATTTTTCCTCATTGGTTTTTGAAAAAACACAAAAAGACCTAGTACACTACTGCCATTGCCAATGGTAATACATATTGGTAGTCCGATACGAAGCATCTGAACTTGTATATTGGCTAGTGAAGCTGTTGTCATTTGTAAGCGCTAAGAAAATGAGTAGATGCCTAATTTGACTTCGAAAATAATTACAATTTTCAAAAATTCACATGCACCCTACTAACTCCTGAAGAAAAAGTATTCTTCTATTCTTACATATGAATGCCGTATATAGATATCCAGACTCATGTCCAATTACAAAAAAGAAAAAGAAAAAGTCTTATTTATACATAATTTATAATTTCTAGATATACAATCATAGCCCTGTAAGATTAGGGAAAAAGGAAAAGATAAAGTTTTCCTTTCGATATTATTATAAATGATGCATAAATGAATAGCTACCGAATTCGACTCGAACATAAATGGAGATAACAAAAGCATATTTTCTATCTCTTTTCAGAAGAAAATATTTAGTTACCTCCATGACTCACTATTATATAGATGTACATATATATGTACATGCTATGGTCAAAATTAAAATTTGACTGAATTTTAATTTTGACCACAACATACACATATTCGTTTATATATAACGATCCCTATCATTTCAGGAAAAGATAGGAATAGATTTAATTTTAGTTCCATGCAGTCATAACGACGAGATCACTAATGCGAATTCGAAGTTCAGGCAATTAATGGAAACTGCTTCGCGTAAGGGTAACTAAAATCAAACATAATTTGTTTTTCTCCATCATAATTAGAATTCAAGTAATGACTTTGCTATGAAAATAGCAAGAAAATCAAAAATAAAACATTACCTTTCCTATTAACCAGATTACGACTCTTTGAGAGAACCGCTCAGTGCAATGTAACCATATTTAGCGCGCTCACATAATGCCCTTTAACCTAAATTTGTACTATACTGTCATGGTCTAAATATTTTCATTCTCTTCTGAAATTGATTATTGTCGATATAGAGATTTTGGGCTCTGAAATCTCAGAAACTTCTTTCGCTGTCAGCCACACATAGCTAGTGCACCATTGAGAATTCCTTCCACTCTCAACTTACGAAGGTTTCTGCGCTTTGATAATCCCTTTTGCGTTCACTGTCAGTTTGTCGTTGAGTCATGCATTACTTCTTTTACCCAGAGCTGAATTTAGCCGCGGAGCTTCATATCTTTGCCATTTATTTTCAAAGTAAGAATAAACTTTCTGGTCTTTATTTATATGAGAACTCCAATTAGACAATGCATGATGTGTATAAATGAATTATATCTATGGGTAGCTAAAACTAAATCTATTCGCATTCTATGCTAGAGTTAGGGTTCAAGTTTTTTGTTTATTTTCGAAGTGATATCAAAGAGTAAAGTCCTGATTTATATTTCAACTTAAATTTGGCAACTCATGATTGCTGCAAGTATTCAAGTGTTTTCCTTTGCCGAAATTTATTAAAGCCAAACACGTCTTTATTGCCTAATTGAATTTCGTATTATAAACTACAGTTAGATTACTGTGTACACAAAGACGAATATGAGTAGTACCTCTCCGAGGGGCACTAAGCGTTCCCACGTCACGAAGCTGAAATAAAGAGTCAGTTCTGTGGGTAGAAGCGTTTTTCACCACTCAATATTTCTGTTTCAACTACTCACCTACATTATTCCGATAACCGAACCTTCCAGGGTTTAAATAGGTATAGCCATCTCAAATGCTAAATAGTTCAATGTCTGAATACCTGAAATGCAATTTTTCAAGTTTCAAGTGTTCGATGATTGAACTCAAACTTTCGATTTCACATATAGTGTAGTACGGGGTCGTCTGGTCTTGACTTCATGACACTCTCAATGACGGTAGTCCGCTCTAATCTCGATTTCTTGGTCTTTGCAATATCTTTGCGAAAAACTGCTGATATTCAGCGCACCAAATATGAAAATACTATCGATGATAAATCTGATCGGAATTCACTGAACAGTCTGAATTCACCTCATATTTGTATACAGCTTATGTTTGTATGATACAGGTAGTTTCTAAGAGTCTACATCCTATCTATAGTATTATTCATTTTGAACTATCATCAAAAATCAGAAAGCTTTATCTCTTCCTTTTTATCTAAACTTACAGCACTGTGCCTATTTGTAGATGACTTGTAATTATAACTAAAGGAAACTTTATCTTTTCCTCTTTAGCTAAAATTACAGCACTATGCGTATCTGTAGATGACTTATAATTATAACTATAGGAAACTTTATCTTTTCCTCTTTATCTAAAATTACAACACTATGCCTATCTGTAGATGACTTATAATTATAACTAAAGGAAACTTTATCTTTTCATTTTGATCTAAACTCACAGCATTATGTCTATGTACGTGTAACTTACAACTAAACGAAACTTTATCTTTTCCCTTTTATCTCAAATTACAGCACAATGTTTATCTATAGATGACTTATGATTATAACTAATGGAAACTTTATATTTTCCTTTTTATCTAAACTTACAGTAGTATGCCTATCTATATGAGAAAATAAGATGACTCTGTCACTATTTTTGGTATGCTCTAATTACTAGAAAAGAACATACGTGCGAATATGGTAGTAATTGCGTGTATAGGGTGGGTAAAAATGTTTTTCCAGGGGGTAACACTATAATTTCAAATAGAGTCAGTAATGAATTTTATACCAAATTAAAGCGCGTCGAAAATGGAAATTTTTCATACTAAATTGTAAGAGTTATCAAAACCTTTTGATGTCGAACTTAAGAAATTTTATGCATTTTTGGCATAGAAAACTAAGGCGTCAGTGATTTTAAAATGAATTTTATTATTTTGCGTTTGATATTTTTACATGGTTCGATAGAGCTCGTCGAGCTCTACAAAACTGTATATATTAAAAAATTTTTAAGCCAGTTTTCTGAGATAAAAAAAAATTAAAAACCACTTGAAAAATGCTAGAAAATGTTACAAAACTCGTTTTTGTCATTTGAAAGAAA